>JAGFPH010008114.1:9633-25679 GCA_018207615.1 Philaenus spumarius | reverse complement strand
TTTGAATAGCAATTTCAACTAAGAGACTAATACCACTACACATATATGAAATTGAATTCCTTATTTTATATAAATTACATTATAAGTCTATTTTAATTTAGTTGTAGTCCTGGATATTAATTTTTTAATGTTAGCCTATTAGCCCTAATACAAAAAAGTCATTTTAGAATTGCGGTAAAAATACAGAATAACGTGACCAGGAGTTTTAAAGAAACTTCTTACTAATATGAAAGAACACGTCTAACCGACAGTAAAAACAATAAAATACCAACAGGAAAAATGTATAGAAACTATGAAAGAAATAAAACTTTAAATTTATAGATTAAGTTTCAACATTCCACTAATATTTCAAGTAGGCCTAAATAAAACAAATTACTTCACAAACTTGTAACGAATAAATAAACAACAAAATTAATCAAAAAAGTAACTTAAAAAGTGAAAAAATAATGCAACAAAACGTTTAACAATAAAACAATAACAACTTTCCGCAAAGAACAATATAAAATGCAATGACAACGCATAACTTAGTCCAAACTTGTTTAACGTTGTCAAATTGAAAAATAGGTCTAACAGAGTTAAACGAAACAAGATAAATATTATAGGCTACATTATATTTAGTTTTATCACAGTATCTATTTAAAAATATATATATACAAAAATCTACAAGGTAGGCCTACTTAACCTGGGTGATCACACTATGTTTGCAGTTAATAAGCATAAAAATATTATGTTGAATTGAAACACTGTTCGTTTCCAGATAAACATGAACGAGACAAATTTGGTAATGCGTACAGCAAATATCAAACAATATGGCCGCAGTTTTTAATGTTAATGAATCTTCAATGAAGTCCAACTTTTAATTTGAAAGAACTTCATCGTCCTACAAAACTGCCGTTAATCAGTCTATCAAATGGAACTTGTTTTTATCCTCCAATTTTAAAAACAAGAATTATCTGAAAACAGATTTTAATTAATTACAGTATACATCACCAAATCTACAAAGTGCAAATAAGAAATGTGTTGCTCTAAAGCTGCGGTCAGACTAGGCTGGTTACCAGTTGCTACTAACTAGCCGCTGGTGATATTACCAGCAACCAGCGTAGTCTGACCCAGTGGATAATGCCAGCGGCTAGTATTTACCAGGGCTATAGAATACAAGGGCTGGACCACTCCTTTGATGTTGACGCTCGCCGACTGTCCCAAACTTGCTCTTGCCCCCCCTCCTATGTGACGTCACTCTGGTACCATGACACGCTGCGTAAGCAGGGTTCGCCTTAGCTCTCACGTGTTATTTGATATAACGTTGCAGACGATAATTCTTTAAAAAATTATGCAATACACACAATCACCTAAATTATATGTTTACCAAGTTTGATGAACATTAAGTAATTATTTTGTTCAGTACAAGTGTTTAACCTTTTCGCTGCGTAAATCGACTACAGTCGATTTGAGATTTTTACCGTTCACTGCGTAAATCGACTTTAGTCCACAACGTTATAAAAACTTTTCCTTTGGCTGCGTAAGTCGATTATAGTCCCAACTGAACAGAAATGATGTTATTTAGCCTCAAGTAGGTGCTGCTCCCTGTTTCTAAGCCAGTGAAACTTTGTAGTATCACGTGTTTTTGTTGACATTTGACGTTCCAACCGGGTGTTTAGTGAAGGTTATATTGTGGTTGTAATGATTTCCTTTGCTTTTATGTGTGTGTTTATGATAATATTTAATTATATTTCTAGTATATATTGCACATGGATGTTTGTTTTACATAATTAAAGTTCTGAAGTGATTTAGTTTTGGCTTAAGAGGCCTATTTTCTTATAACGTAAGTACTGTATTGGTGATTAATTCTAGCCTACTTTATAATGAATGAATATTTAAAATAAAACAAATACTCTTTTTAAACATTTTAAAGTATTCACAATAACAAAATTATTATTACAACATTCCATTATAGAAACAAAATTTATTGACATTTCAACTTCAAGAAAGTGTAATTTCTGTGTGTTAGCTAGGCTAGAATTATATGTTACTGTATCTTTGCTACTTATTACACAATTAATTATTAATTTATGCTTATAAATGTTATCTTATACATGTTTTAATATTAAACTGTTGTAGATTTAATATTTTCATTGTTTTTTATAGTAAATATTATTTAATGTGAGTACTTAAAAATATTTAACAATTTATTAAATTTCCATGTTTTTAGGGCTTAAATCATGTTTTTCACACATAAAAATTTTTTTTTTAAATGAAAATAGTAGTATATATTAATGCAAGAAATAGTAATAAAGAGATATTTAAGTAAAATAAACCTTAATTAAAAAATTAAAAATTTCACTCATAATTGCAAAATATAGGGAGCTGCTTGGATTTTAATACGCAGCGAAAAGGTTAAAGAAGATATATAATTCCGCGAGATTATCCGCCTTTTGACGCATATTTAAAGCTAATTTTCTCGGAGATGTATTCCACAAATTTCTTGAAAAATGTATACAATGCACACAATCACCTAAGTTATATGTTTAGCGAGTTTGGTTAATATTGAGCAATGATTTTTTTCAGTACAAGTGTTTAAAGGAAGTATTTAATTCCACGAGATTTTCGCCTTAGGGCGCATATTCAAGGCTAATTTTCTCCAAGAGGCATTCCATGCATTTCTTTAAAAAATTATACAATACACACAATCACCTAAATTATATGTTTAGCAAGTTTGGTGAATATTGAGCAATTATTTTGCTCAGTACACGTTTTTAAAGAAGGTATATAATTCCGCAAGATTTTCGCCTTTTGACGCATATTCAATGCTAATTTTCTCGAAGAGGCATTCCATGAATTTCTTTAAAAAATTACACAATATACACAATCACTTAAAATATATGTTTAGCAAGGTATGTATTTATTTAATCTTACGTTGCAGACGAGATTACTTTATGAAATATTACCAAGATTATCAAGTAATATTGTCTGCAGTGTTACTGAAGTGTAAGAAACACTTTTACCAACAAGTACATTAGATCAAACATTTACAGAATGATGTGATGTAAATAAATAAATATATAATATATAAATAATAATAAAATTTAAACTTAGAGCACTGGTAATTATTGATAACTCAAAATTTAAAAACAAAAAATTTTAAGTAATCAGCTTCAAATTAAAATAACCATTAAAAAATATTATTTATTTAATGTAAAAGTTGCAAGCGAGATTACTTTATGTTGAAAAGTTGCCAAGGTTCTCAAGTAATTTCTTCTGCAGCTATAAAGTTAAAATGTTTAAAAAAAAATCTTTACTAGCAAAATGCACTTAAAATTGTCAGAATAATTAGATATAAATAAATATATAATATACAAATAATTATAATCAAATTTAAACCTAGAGTAATAAAATTATTGATGACAAAAATAAATAAATAAAACATAATTTTAAGTTAAACTTCTAGACTAAATTAAATTGCACAGTGTCAATTTTAATTTAAATAGTTCAATTGTTTAAATTCAACTATTAAATTAAGTATTCCCTAAGGCATAGAGAAGGAAAATTTCTATAAAGCAGTTTTATATTTTTTTAATATTTTATCTCAGCAGTAATTATTATGTTATGTGCATATAAGCTACTCATTATTTATAAGTATTTATAACTTTTATGTGTTTTATTTTATAAGTATTACACATGTTTTATTAAACTGCAGTATGACATTCAAGTTTTGGTGGTTTGTTGTAATAAATACAATTATTTTCAATAATGTGACACATTTTGTTCAATTTCGTATTTAGTTTTCAGAAATGTTTCAGAGAATCAAATTAAAAGTATGCTAACATTAGTACACTACAACGGTTTATTACCTACAAATTAGTTTTATTGTAACTCTGTCTTCTTCTTACATCTTTAGACTAATTGCTTACAGTATACTTATTGCTTTGTGTATTGTCAATACTAAAATGAAAGAAGAGCGCTTCATAAAAATGTTACAGGTTTGCTAAGAAATTGAAATTATTGTAGCAAAGAATACTTATGAGAAGCAGTGGGAATGGAGCAAGAGGTACCACCGTGACGTCATCACAGTGGCAGCACGGGAACGCTTTCCTTGGCGGACTGGTGTAGCCCTTGTATTCTATAGCCCTGAGTATTTACTAGCCGAAAACAGAAGTCAAACATGTTTAACTTTTTAACGCTGGCTACTATCCGCTAGCAGTCACGTGACCTCCTTGCTGGCGCCAGCCAGCCAATGTGAACCCCTAGTAGCTCACTAGTGGCTGGTGAAGGAGTTGTAGGCCATTTCCAATATAAAATTATAACTATGTGGAATTAAATTATACTAAAATGTTTAACTAATTCTGTTGAACCCTGGTCTTGTAATCATTATAGTGTTGTCATTTATTTTTTTTATAATCAATATTTTAAATGCATTATATTGGTTATTATTGTCACGTTTATTAAAATAACATTTTTAAAATGAGTAGTTAATATTAACGGCTAAAAAATATAAACTCAGAAACGAAACGAAACTGTAGCTAGGCCTACAATTTTTGTCATTTAAGATTTATTATAATACTGTACAACTATGCTTAAAGATTTCAATCTTAAAATAGCCTTGCACATTCAAATGTGAACAATTTCTCCTGCGCTGGTTGCTGGTGATATTATCAGCGGCTAGTTACTAGCGGCTGGTAACCAGCCTAGTCTGACCGCAGCTTTAGACTAGGCACTAAAATAGTTATATAATTTTATGAAAATATTGCAACATGACCGAAACAATTACATTTAAATTGGAGTAATTTTTCTGGATCAGTGATGCTTACAAGATTTGTTAATTTTGCATGCATTTTTTCAATGCATGATGGATAATATTGGAAGTTTACATTGATTTCATACGTTTAATAATATAATTATATTTTAAAGCAATTTAGAAAACTACAATTATGTATTAGAGTATTTTCTTGCATATACGTTGGTACCTCTGCCGCATTATAGCATAGGGTCGTAATGTAAACATTCGCCAAACTATTGAATATTAACATTGTTAAACAAATAATATAATTAATAATAAGTTTGACCTTGTTTAGTATAACAACTTTGAATTTAATATGTAGGCCTACCCTACTTAACATGCAGTGCTCGGTGAGTTTATTTTTCCTTTGTTTTATAATTTGTTCGATTAAATTTAGTGGAATTATAGGTAAAGATGGAGAACGGCGTGACCAGAGTTTTTTTAAAATTTCTTCATATTATGAAAGAACACGTTAAACTGATTATAAAAACAAGAAAAATATCCGCGGGAAATAAAAATTATACAAAATATGAGAGAAATAAAAGTAGAAAATATAGAGGTTAACGTATTTTTTTATATTTTAACACTAAATCAGGGGTGCCCATCCCCCCCTAGTTTAATGACGCAGCCCCCCCACAATTTGTAATCCGCCCCCCCCCCCATAAAAGTTAGTTAAAATAAAAACAATTTGCCATTGAAACACGCTTTTATTACCGTACAAATAGAATAAAATAAAGCTACAAGTAGAACAATTGCTGGTACAATTTCTATTTGAAACTGAAAATAATGAATTTATTTCCAACCACAAAAACTAATTATTATCTTGGAAATTAACTGATTACAATTTTCCGGTAGTTGTGATCAATAAACAAACAACTAACTAGTTATACAAAATGAAAAAGTGCGCAGTAACACCCTGTAGGGTACAAACGAGGATAATGATTAAAGAATGAATTTACTTAATGGTTAAGTACCACAAGGTATACTATTTTACAATATTTACACACAAAACTAGATAAATATTATACTAACTTAACAATACTCTACTGAACAAATGATTTTACAACATATATTTTTAAAGTACATAATTACAATTTTCCAGTAATAGTTGTGAATAATGAACAAAACAAATAACTAGTTGTACAAAAAATATTGACTGGGCTTCGGCGAGTGTACCGCGCTGGGCGCAGAGTTTGATCTTACCAAAATGGCACCATAGTTCCGAGCAGCGACCACAGAATTAAATAGACTGGACAAGTCGAACGCAAGAGTGAGGCATGTTTTAGAGTCAAATACTCACACAAAATGGCGGATGCAACTCGCGAGCCGCCGGCCAGCAGCCCGTACATGTTGCCACATTACCCGCGAAACGAAGCTCGTGTTATAACTGATGTATGATAGAAACTACAATAGCTAATTTTTCAAAAAATTCTTTTCGGAAAAAGTAGCTTTTCAGCTACATTTTTCTAGTTTATATGACGCACCTGCACTAAAAACAAAAAAACCAAAAATTCTCGCAACGCAATTTTGATGTTACGAATTAAAAAGTATAAAAAAGTTTGGACTTTATTCTATTTTTAAAGTGAAAAATCATTTTTATTTTCAAATTGTGAACACATCATTAGCGCACACACTATTAAACTGTAAGTTTGTAAAATTTCAAAGATTTTCGAGCATTTTCAGCTATTGACACCACGGTGTAAATGAATAGGGCGCATTGAAAATGTCTCACCTCTCTAGGCACGTTCGACGTTTCTATCCTCACACAAGATGGCCGACCTAAATTCAATTCCCCAATGTACAGGGTTATGGCATAACCAGTCTATTTAATTCTGTGGTCCCGAACGTCGGCGGCCGTTCAGTGCGCATTCACCCGGCTTCGAACTGGCTCTGCGAAACTTATTAGGCACATTTTTCAAGTTTTTCTTTATTTAAACTTTATCTGTTCACTTTTATACAGTATAATGAAGTAATATTAATTCACGGCTTAATAATTGTCATCATATGTAATTTTCCAAGCCATGTTGATGTTGTCATTGTTTGTTACATGTTACATAATTCGTTTTTCGTTATTAGCGTAACTTTTTATGAAAATAATAAATATTAACGTAATGTTAATACACTTAAATATCATTTTATATAGTTTCCTAAGCCATGTTGATTATATGATAGACAATGTTTAGATTTAAATTAAATCATTAGTATCATACAACATACAACATTCTAAATCATTTAATCTTTGGGTTGTTAATGACAATACATTTTTGTATTAACGGGGAAAAGCAGCTAAAATGTATTACTAAAGCTATGTAAGTAACTAACAAAACCTTAGATACAATAAATCGTGTGCGAGTACTATAACAAGATGGTCGGTGTGCGCGATTGAGCGAGATTTTGGCGCGCACTTAATCGTATCTTTAACTTGCTGTAAAAACTAAACTACTTGAGTTAATTTATTGAAAAAACGTGTTGCATAAAATTTAACTTATTGGCTCAAACCTTTACGCTTACTCCTCGTCTCTGACCAAAAAACAAAAAAGTTCCCCACAGAACAACTTTTTCATGTCACAATTTAAAGTTCCATATTAAGTCCTAGCTTTGGTAATTTATTTATACCTTTAAAGATGTTTTATAATTAATAATTTGTATGCCATTATCATCCTACACTAATATTATGTGAGTTTGTAAAAATTCAAAGGAATCAGATTGTTGTAAGTGTTCAAAACAACAGTGCATTTTAAACACACACATCACAATTTTAGCGTCATCTCCGAGCCGTTTCGGCTTTCTAGACGTTTCCGAGATGGCGGACTTAGGCACACTTTTCAAACTGTACAGGTAGGTATGGGCAATGTCCAGTCTATTTTATTCTATGGTCGATGGTACATGTGAAAGTTAAATAGTGACTGCGCTTTTACTCTCCACTTACAAACTATACATTTTAATTTGATGTACTCTGCTTCTAACTTGTGTGTTTCCTCAACATTTTTCGAACCCCCCCCTAGAATCCCAATGACGCAGTTTGCGTCATGACCCCCCCCTGTGGGCACCCCTGACTAAATAGAAGAAACAAATCACTTAATACACCAACAAATATTAAAAATAACTTCACTAAACAAAATGAATGAAAGAAATCACGAAAATATATGTCGATCCTTATATAACTTTTCAAAACTTTTAGTTTAAAAACAACAACAATTATCGTTAATAAATTACATTGAATACCAATATAAAAGAAGAAAGTTATCATTTCTGATTGCCAACGTTGCCACATTGAACATATGTAATAGGAAAAGATGACGTAACAGTGATCACAACATTTTACTAGTAGCGAATATAAACAGACCTTATATTCTGTTAACATTGGCATTACGTCATATGACTTGCGAAATTCCATTGGTCGCAAATATAAGCACCGCTTATATCGTTATTATCACATTATATAATTAGAATTAAAAAAAACTAGAGGTACTGACCTATACTGTTTAGTCACAATATGTTGCCGATAACAGTATAATTATAATATTTTGTCGTTATTATCACATTATATAATTAGAATAAAAACAAAACTAGAGGTACTGACCTATACTGTTTAGTCACAATATGTTGCCGATAACAGTATGATCATAATATTTCGTCGTTTTTATCACATATAATTAGAATATAAAAAAAACCAGAGGTACTAACCTATACTGCTTAGTTGCAATATGTAGCCAATAACAGTATGACTAGGGGAGACCCCTGCGTGCTCCGCACGCCAACCCCCCCACTCCCTGTTGGAACCCTAGCTAACCTGTGCGAAGTTTTTGCAATTAATGTAGGCCTAGTTGCTTGATTTAATAAGAGATTGATTTATTAAATTTACTAAAAAGACAATTTCATCATTGATTGATTTATTAAATTTATTTAAATTGATTTATTAAATTTACTAAAAAGACAGTTTCATCATCACTAATTATCCGTTCACCTCCATAACTATTGAACTATAAACAGAAAAACATAATTAAGCAACAGCAAAATTAAACATAACCTACTTCAATAAAGTAAATTACAACATAAACTAACCATGTCATGATAATAAAACATGTGCTGTTATAATCAGCTGATCTGTGCTATTATATATTTGTATGTCCAATAGAACTCCAGATGATAATAAAACATGTGCTGTTATAATCAGTTGATCAGTAAATACAATGTTATTGAATAGAAAATATTTTAAATTACATTTTAAAAATATTAAATGATGGAATAGTAAAATTTTAAGTAAAATGGGCAAATATAGAGTTAATTACCTTTCATTTAACACAAACTGCATGTCAATCGGTCCAATAGAACTTGAGATCTCACTTGGAATAGGCCTAAAAATTTTCCCCATGTTAAATTGCCATAAGAGATTTTAATTTCCGTTTTTAGAAAATTTAGTGCTGTAATTACTAAAATCCAAGTAAAATGGGCACATATAGAGTTAATTACCTTTCATTTAACACAAACCGCATGTCAATCGGACCAATAGAACTCGAGATCTCACTTGGAATAGGCTTAAACAATTTTCCCATGTTAAATTGCCATAAGAGATTTTAATTTCCGTTTTTTGAAAATTTAGTGATGCAATTACTAACCTGTAGTCACGACGTCCTCCACTAGAACCGAATTATATTTTATGGTTACTTTGATTTCATGCGTTTAATAATATAATTACATTGTAAAGCAATTTCGCAAATATCACTATAGCTACATGAATATAGAAGATTAAAGTAAGAGTGACACTATTTTACATACACATTTTGAGGAAGTTGCGATTTCAATAAATAAACAAGTTTATTGTTAGGCCTACCTAAACTTATGCATGTCATATGGCAACATCTTCTGAAACTCAGACTGACTGATCAATGTATTCACCATTTGTTCTGCCTAGAGAATTTAACAAAATAGGACAATATGCCTTGTCAATCTAGCCTATTAATTGCATCATGTGTATTTTTCCTTCCAATTTCACAATCGAGAAATACCTGGAAAAAAATTTAATTAGAGTAATTATAATAAACACCGGCGTAAGTTTACTATTCGACCCTAGGCTAGCCGTTGTTTTACAATCTACTGTTAAATATTGAATACAGGTAAACATACTGTGGCTAAATACTATAGGTTAGAACCTTTAGGCTTTTTTTATATTATTCTTGCATTTCTCTTGCCATAGATTAGCCTAGGGTCGAATAGTAAACTTGTAGGGTCCTAAACACCAACTAACCTGGGCAATTGGACAAAGTAGTTCCATATTTTAGACTATTGTGTCTGTTGGCGTAACTTTACTATTCGACTCTAGCCTAATATTTTTTCAGACAACGACGTTGTTTTACATTCTACTGTTAAATGTTGAATACAGGTAAACATACTGTGACTAAATAGGTTAGGTCAGAACCTTTTAGGTATTTTTTAAATTATTATTTTTGCATTTATGTTGGCTCTATTTTAGCCTAGAGTCGAATAGTAAAGTTCCGCCTGTCTGTTGAATAAAAAATAAACATAAGCTAGGCCTATACCCTAACTTAAAATTTAAAAAGTCATTACTTAAAATCGTGTGAATAAAAATAAGCAGTAGCTAGCCCAGTACTAAAAGCTTTGAAGTTCAGGGAACAAATATTTTGAATTTATAATAGGCCTAATTACAAATTGGTTTAAAACATACATTTAAATAGCCTAATACTGATTAGACTGTCCCTGATAATATTATGATAGTTGTCAAACTTACAAAAAAATATATATCAAAATTAAACATTTGATGTTAATTTATCACCACTGTCCACAGAAGGGATGTCTACAGAAGTGACTATTTTTAAATCCAATAAGCCTAGCAACTACAACTTTGAGGTTAGAAGTTTTATTCTTCTGCCTTAAGAAATATACACAATGAAATGTAAATATAGTTATCCTTATTAAATGGTAGAGATAATTCTTACCTGGAAATGCTTTGGTAAATTAAATGTTTAGAAGTCTAAGCTTTGGTTACTGAAAAGAAACCACGTTGCCAAAAATTTCCTGATTGATTTTATGAACAACATTCCAAGGGCACAAAGTGGATGTATCTCCAACAAATAAATCATGTATCATAAACAAAAAATGTTCTTCAAATAAGGCGATTGAAAAGACGTATATGTAGCCTAAACTTATATGTTGAACAAAAGTTGAATATGACAAACAAAAAAGCTTCACAGCTTATCCTATTTATTTTGTCCTTTCTATTTTCCTGCAAGCCTGCACTCGCCGAGGCGGAGAAGTGTGGCAAGTGCCCAGCCCAGTGCCAACATGAAAAATATAATTTTAGCATTTCCGGAAATGTCCAGCAAAATAATCGATCTTTTTTTAGTTTTATTATTGCCATAAAAAAAACGAAAAATAATATATTTATTTTTCTAATGTGTAAACCTATGGTGTAGTTATTAGGTCTATAAAAATAATAAACAATTGAAACGATATTACAAAGATAGAAAAAATGTTTAATGTTTTCCTTACTGTATAAACAGTATTACTGTTATAAACAACTATTATTACAGTAATATTTCGAACACATTCATTTTTAACGTATATGAAATAATCATAAGTTCAAAAATAAGTATTCCTATACAATCTAACTTAATTAAAATAAAGATAAAAGTATGTATTTTATTTTTAATTACAGTTGTTAAACTAAAAGTATCTTTTTCGCTATATCGTTCAAATACTCATAAATTGTGTAAACTCAAACATTGCGTTGGCCTACTGGTCATAAATTATATGAATAATGTTCGAAATTAGTATAAACTGTATCACATATTTAACAAAATGTATAAATTACAATATCAGATATTTAACAACGTAAATATAACAAATGTACAAATTACATATTACAATATCAGATATTTATATTAGATCAAGTGATAAAGTGGCTATTTAACTACAGTGTATTCAAGTAACAACTAATGTTGATTGATTCAATAAAAATATTACTTTGTTATTTTTCATCCTCTACTTTCAAAAACTATTTTTTTAACAACAAAATCAAAGGAAAATTTAAATGTAGGTATAGGTTTTGTAAAAAAGAAAATATTTTGCAAAAAACAACATAAACAGTTTTATTATAAATAGAATATTAATATGGGGTTTATATAAATGTGTAGATAAGCATAGAATTCATATAATATACAAATGCACAGACAATAAACGGTACCAGGAACTGGCACATACTTTCTCACAAACACATTTAAATTAATAAACAGATTCACTGTGACTTGTAGAGTGGGGTAGGAGAGTTTTTTATTAAAGTTGGAGATTAACTAATAAATATTATTATTATTATCTAGAGAGAAAACTATTCGATCGATTTCGAAAAAATTTGCACCAAACACGTCAATTAGGTCTTTATAGATGCACGTAAAAAGGATTTGAATTTTTTTTTTAAACAAACCGCTTTATGGCCAAAAAACCCCAAAAATCAGTTATTATTATTATTAGCTAAACGGAATTTTTAGAAAGATGCGGGTTTTTTTATAATGGTAGGCTACAATAAGCCAAATTTTATCAAAATCGTTTGAGCCGTTTTTTTATAAAAAAAAATAATAACTGATTTTTTGGGGTTTTTTGGCCAAAAACGGGGTTGTTTTTCAAAAATGTTCAAAACCTTTTTTCGTACATCTATACAGGCCTACTGGACATGTCTGGTGCAAATTTGGTTGAAATCGATGGAATAGTTTTCTCTCTAGCTTTGTATACTTTTATTAAAGTAGGCGATTAACTAATAAATATTATTATTATTATCTAGAGAGAAAACTATTCGATCGATTTTGAACAAATTTGCACCAAACACGTCAATTAGGTCTTTATAGATGCACGTAAAAAGGTTTTGAAAATTTTTTAAAAACAGCCCCCTTTATGGCCAAAAAACTCCCAAAAATCAGTTATTATTATTAGCTAAACGAGAATTTTTAGAAAGATGCGGGTTTTTGTATATGGTAGGGCACATTAAAGGCTACAAATAAGAAAAATTTTATCAAAATCGTTACGGTATAGCCGTTTTTTTATAAAAAAATAATAACTGATTTTTTGGGGGTTTATTTGCCAAAAAGGGGGTTGTTTTTCAAAATTGTTCAAAACCCTTTTTCGTGCATCTATACAGGCGTACTGGACATGTCTGGTGCAAATTTGGTTGAAATCGATCGAATAGTTTTCTCTCTAGCTTTGTATACATACAGACATACATACAGACATTTTGTAAAAACCACTTTTTTGGACTCAGGGGGTCCCAAAACGAATATTTCCACAAAAATCTCAACATCGATTTTTTTTGCAATCACTATACTTTCTCTATACTATAGTATAGTAAGAAAGTAAAAAAATCTAGTGAAAACGGAAAATCTATTATGCGCCTATGCGGAGCGAGACTTCGCTTGCGAACTACGGTGTCACGGATGACTGCGCAACCTACGGAGGGTTATGAACGACTTTTTAACATTATAACTGGACTGGACGTAACTATAAACTATGCAAAACTTAACAACCCCACATTTTTGAGATATGGGTTTCTTGTTGTTGAGCTCAAAGGGTTCTGCATTTTTCTAAAAAGAACCAAGCCTCATATACTCTGGTAAAAAAAGTATATCTGTTTTGTTTTCAACATTCCTACATTTTACAAAAAAGACTCAACTGCTTTGGTTGGTTCCTTATTAACCTGTCAATGTCGAGTTTTCTTTAAAAAAAAAATATGTTTAACAAAAAGAAACCAAGGTGCATGGTCACCTTTTGCTGCCAATTTGAGAGAAAGTCAAGGAGCCATTATAGATTTTGCTTTAGAGTATAAAAATTACAACAGTTATTCAACATGATTCAGTTTTAATCATGTTTTAAAAAATATGCCTTTCATAAAAAACCAAAACCAGATTTACATCACAATAAACAGAATAACAATTGACTTTTAACTTTAAATCAATTTATGTCAGTTTAAAGTTAATGTGGAATGGTTCCTTTTTGCATTATTACATCCAACTGCAATGTCCTTGCTAATTTCAAAGTAGCCTTCAGGATTATTACACAACTTGATGAAAAATCGATTAAATAATAAATAGTTTATATTTTCATTTTAAAATGTAAACAATAAATGTGACTAAGGCCTACGGTATATTTTTGTTATTATTGAAAATAAACACAGTAGCCTATATTCATTTGTTTAGCTTAGATTCAAAATAGATTAATCAAACAATATTTTGTGGATTGAAAATATTTTAAAATTCTTATTTGTGACATATTCCTTAAATAAAAACTGGTTTTCATATGAAAAACAACAAGCTTATAAGTTCGCCTTGAAACAATTGAATCACAAAATTAAGTGAATATTATAAAATTTATATTTAATACTGGTACTGCCTGCAAATATGGCAAGAACTTCGTCTGTACTAGTTGACATAAGTTGTGTCACAGGTTAAGTCACAGTCATAGATATTAATCACAGAGCTGTAACAGATATTTCTAGCCTGAAGTAATAACCTAATATTTAAGCTCCTCCCATGTTTTATCTGATTGGTTCTTTCTAAAACCTGGACTATTTGTAGTCCAGTACATATTTTTAATAAACACTAGCCTTCATTTGGTCCAGATTCAATTTAACGTTCTGAACTTTTTGAAACTCTTGACTATATTATAACGCCTCACTGTTTAGGCGACCTGGACCATTTAAAAACTGGACTAAATAAAGGCATCCCGTAGAGTCCATCCGCTTCCCTTTCCCCGATATTCCTATTCCTCCAAAGAAATTTTCATAAACATATCCTTTAAAAGTTCGCCAATTGATGAATCTTGGAAAATTGGAATATTGATGGTTTTAAAGGTTCTAATCTCTACACGCATATCACCCAACATTGGTTTAATATAAGTCCATACTAAATTTTTTTAAAGGTGTATCATATTCTGTTAACATATTTTCAATGAGTAGTTTCATGTTTTCATCGTTTTAACTAAAAATGTGCAGAAATCCTTAAATGCTGTATTATTGTTTTTTAAAAATAAGATCTTAAAATACTTCTAAAATTGTTTTCTATTTCTATAAACTCGCCACCGTCACGCTGCAACCCCAATCTAATATTCATTTTTTAATCCATTTTTTATTTAGTATCAACAGATTCAATATTAACGTTCATAAGACTTTTTCACAAACATTTGCTAGAATATTATTAATAGCGTTATACATTTATTCATCTTTTTTTTGGTATAGAATAACCCTTTTTATTCACCTTTTGCTAAAAATTCTTTTCGCTTGTACAATCTTTCAAATTTTTTATTTCGGTTAGCTCAATTTTAACAAGATGGGTGCCAGTCTCGCCAGGTATTATAATTCTTTTCTAGTGTTTCCCGAATGATACAGAAACTGTTGACTTATAACAACCAAACCACTTTTTTTCTCAAACTTTTTTGAAAATATTTTAGCAAAGCCGTCATCCTCCTCCTCGTCTTCCACTTCACTACTGCTATAACAATACATTTTTTCTTCTTTTTTGTCTTTTACAATGTTTTACAATACTATTTAATTTCTCCACAAGTAAATGTAGATAAAAACTTTTCGGTTTTTTTCTAAAATGTGTTTTAGAATATTACAAATTTTACTTTATATAATTCTTTATCTCTTGACTTGACTTTATTATATAAACAATTCAAAATTTCTCTAACTAAAATAATGGGTTGTAACAGCAAAGAATTGTGATATTCTTGTTTTAGTAAACGATAAAACATCTATTGAAAGAAACTAATCCAAGCTTGTAAAGATTTTCTACAATATTTTAAATACTAAACATACCAGTCAGTACGGCAGTAGTGTAGAAAAAAGAGTTCTGGTCCAAATCTGACCTTTTGACCCCAGGTCACCTGACCCTTGCCCCCAAGGTCAAGATAACAAATTGCCCGTGACTAATTGACCGTGACGCGATAACAAATTGAGCGTGACTAATTGTTTAAGGTCACGTGACCCTTGACCAAAGGTCACCAGATAATAAATTGGCCGTGACGCGATAACAAATTGAGCGTGACTAATTGTTTTTACGGTCGATCGAGCGTGTAATCGTAATATATACGGGTCGTTGATAAAAAGTTACGGTTCGTTCGATTGACGTCGGTATCGAATAGATTCTTGGAATCTATCGATTTCTAAGAATCGTATACGTGTTGACGCCAATAGTTCTGGTTCGTTAAGAAAATGTTACGGGTGTCTGGTAAAAATATACGGGTCGTTAATAAAAAGTTATGGTTCGTTCGA
>JAGFPH010008113.1:40795-51631 GCA_018207615.1 Philaenus spumarius | reverse complement strand
CGTCGAGAGCTTTAATTCAAGTATGAGGTCGAGGGGGGTACGATTACGGGAAGTGCCTAATAATTAATGTCAATGAATCGTGTTACCGTCTAGCTTTATATAAGTAGATATTTTCAAATTGCATAATTGTAATATTGTAATATAATAACATAGTTATTATAATATAGTAATATTATTATAATTATAGTATTATTATGTAATAATATTATAATTATAATAAGCATGCGAAAAATAGTGATCATTATAATGTAAGCAGTATTTAGTGACTAATGATTTTGAGTGAGGTCCTATTAGTGTATGCACTCTACATAGAATTCTAAGAATAATTCAGTATGTAAGGGATAATTACTATAATATTATAATAACGTATTATAATATATTATGTATCGTCTATTCCCTCTCCACGCGCTTACTTGTCTACATATATATATATATATACTATTAGCTGACAGAACAATGTTCGCTATAGCAATAATATGGTTACCTACTTACAGCAAATGTTACATCTTAAAGTATTTTAGCTGATTCTGTGTGTATTTTGAGACAGTGGTTTTTTTACCGCTTGCCTATGTGCTTTTACGCGATTTATGTTAGAAAAACGCTTTCGTCTTTTTTCCCCTCGCTTTTTGGTATTTGTTCTGGATGCGACCGAACTGCATCAGAAGATGATGTACACTGTTCTGATAGGGTTGAAAGTGGAGAAAATTGGAGACCATCGTCTGAAACTTGGGATTTCCTCCCTGACTGGAATTCCTCCACACTAATATCCATTGAGTTGTCAGGTAAAGAAGGTGTGAGAGGAATGAGAACATCAAAGTGGCCTCTCGTCAGTTCCCCAGTAAACCTAAGCCTCCCTACTCCCTCAATCAGTTCGCCAAAACTCTCCCACAACGAATAACCATCTCTGTACACCTGAAATTCATAACGAATATTTCGGATGCTGCTTGAATTTCACAGGAGGTTCCAAAAGTTACTGGTTTGCTCATATCCGCGATATATTCATTTTTGTTGAATAAATATCTCCTGTTACTTTTAAAGTAAATGGTTTGAACCTGCGCCAATCGTTTGAAACAGGACTAACAACTCTGGTACTCACCTCAAACTCCAGTGAATCGTGTCATGTACAATTAAAGCCAAAGAGTAGAATAAGCATTGGCCATCTGGCCTAGAAGAAACTACTCTGTGAGGAATAGATACTAACTTGTTGATACACGTTGTTGAAATATGAAGCTAAATTTTATATTTAAGTGAGTAATAATAAGTTACAATAAAATAAAACAATGTAAAATTTTGTCTAAACTTACTTCAGTTAGACAAAAATTAATCTTCTTTACAAAACTTAAAACGCACAAAAATAATAATAATTATAATTATTGTCTCTTACATATTGAATTATTCTTAGAATTATGTGTAGAGTGCATACACGAATACCTCACTCAAAATCATTAGTCACTAATAAATAAAGCTTACTTTATAATGGTCACTATTTTTGCATATTTATTATAATATAATATTATAATAATTATAATATCGTATTATTATATACTATGTACAGTATCGTCTATTCCCTCTCCACGCGCTTACTTGTCTATATATAGGCCTACTACTATGTATCGCCTATGACCGCTTCACGCTCTGACTTGTGTCTACGCAAAAAGTTTGCGCTAAAGTGACCAACGGGCCAATAGAAGTTATCACTTTAAAAACATTTATTCCCGAACAAGGGGCAGGCTAAATATTTGCTGTTAGCAGACTAGCTAATTGATTCAATACAAATAAAACTTGTACTCGCTATTGCAGCATAATATAAATAAATTATATTTAGGGATTATGATGTGTGTTTGTTGTCCAATGTTCTAGTTGTAGGAAATATAACAAATGTTTTTCAAGAATTAAAGTGTAGGCCTACATGATCGCAGCTCAAGCTTAGCTTTCAACCGACTCCATCGTCGCCAACTTTTGCTACGCAGAACGCATTCAAACACCGAGTAGGCCTACCGTTAAATAAAAATTGCGCTATAAAGTATACTATACTAGTAGTTCTGTGAACAGTAGACCTCGCTCGTTTAAATAACAAATGTGGTTTTGAGCTTAAGTTAAAAATAGTGTGCAAGTAAGAAAGTAAGCACAAGGTTTAGCCAGTGAAACATTATTTACAATCCCCGCGATTTCTAGTTCTCGTTTTTATTTCTTTTCTTGAGCTTTAACTGCCAAAGATTTTCTTTTAGAGGCATTGTGTTTTATTTAGGTTAATAATGCGTAAGATAGCTAAAAATATCGTGTTATAGAGGGACAACATACAATTAAATATTTATATACTTAAATAACTCAAACTTAACAATGTATCATAAGTTACCTTAAATTCCGTATCATATTCCAATATTAGAAATAATGAAAATAAACGATGTTAAAACGTCGTGATAGTGATCTCAACCCATATGTACCAACACTTCCCACGGTGTCCTACGATCATTTTTTGTATGACCTTTATCGCCACGAGGTTTCATTTGTTTCATCTCATTTTGTAATTCAAGTAAAGCTAAGTCAAATACTTTTATTAAATTTACTATGATAATTTACAGGTATACAGTTCAATTCTTTGATTTATCCTCTACACTTTCTTATAATAATATGTCATTTTTGGGCAAATGATATATTCCTAAATTACTATTCAAAACAGGCCTAGTTTTGTTAGCAGTCTTGTAGTAGGAACATAAAAACTGATGTTTTCAAAATAAGAAATTTGAAATTGATAAATATTTGTATACCATTCTATTTAGAACTAAATTACGAAACTTTTTTACATTCATGAAAATATTTACAATAATTTTTACTACTTTTTATGTAGGCCTAAAGTTAAACATTTTCCTTTCGTTACTGAACGTGATTGTTTCTTGAGCTAATAACTTTCTTAATTTTACTTCAATAATTTTTTTACTGGCATATATGAATTCTTTAAACCTTTATCTACACAAAAGCTATGGAACACTTTTGAATTGGTTTAGAATAAACTTATAAAAACATGGTTTAAATACAAAAACTTGGACGATTTTGAACAAATTCGAAGTTTATGGCCATTTTGTGAGCTTACCGTTAGAGATACGGAAAAAATCAAGAATACAATTTTGTTTAAAATTTAATTTTCTTTTAGCAAAATGTCATTAGTTTTTAAATTCGACTTACGGTTAAGCCACAAACTGGCTTTGGAAAAAAGCTTACACTGAGAGAAACGGTCCGGCCGCCATTTTTATTTTATTTAAAGGGTTAAAAATGAAAAATAGAAAAAAACCGTATTTATACAAGGCTCGGCCTAGGAATAAGGAACATTCATGCAAAAAATCATCAAAATCGGTCAAGGCGTTTGGCCGTAAACGTGAGACAGACACACAGTCGAAATGCCGAACGGTCGAGTTAAAACGGAGACCTCGCTTACGCTCGGTCAACTAGCTGAATAGCCGTGGCGTAACTACATTGATTGGCGCAACTTGTCGGTTCTAGATGACCCCTCTCCACAATCCCACCCCACGGTCTTATAACTGGTAGTAGGCCTAATAGTAATTATAGGTACATTATTTTTACTCTAAATTGGAATGAAAGTAAATTAATTTAAGTACAGGACATTCTTTCATAACCAAACTAACTGTTGGTAGCTTGCAATTAAATATACTAATAGAGGTCTACTATGAAGTAACATACTCAAAAGAACATGCAAGCTTTTTAAGTTTAAACTAATTTATCATCTTTAAAAGGGAAAGAAAGACTGCAACTTAAACATAAAACATCAAGGTTTATTATTTACAAAAATCTTGTAAGTTGTTATAATTACATTTATTTAAACCCTCTTCTTTTTCTTAGTGTAAAAATACTTGTCGGTCAACGTGTAAGGTTCACAGGCTTATACTTTGAAGGGGGTGATTAAATTTTGTCTGTGTCATCATTAAGGCTAGGCGCATATTAGGACGCGATTGACGCGTGTGAGATGACATGACACGATCGCGCCGTACGATTCGCGATGGGGAACGCATATTACAACGCAGTTGCTCACAACTCTCGCCCAATAGACAAGTGTATTTTACTTAATTTTATTTTTTTAGAAAGTTTAAAACGAATGATTCACGGATAAAACTATGTTTATTAGACCTAACCTAATTTAAAATGACTTCAGAATAACTTGCTGTTTTTACTAACTGCTTCCGGATAAACCGAAACTCACAGAAGTGCACGGGATGATACATATTATGTTCTTTCAGTGTAAGCCTACATACCTTAAACATTTTCACTTGTTAGTTTATGACTTTATGAAGACATATTTGTTTTTAATTTTTACGGGGTTAATGTCAAACGCCAATTATTTTACTACAAATTATTTCATATGGAGAGAACATACAAAAAATATTTCTTTAACAATTCAGAGGACATATATATTTATTAAAAATTATTTTATTAAAAAATATTTTTTTTTAATTCTATTACTTTAAATGAGCAATTCTTGTATCTATCTTTGTACCTTTGTATCTGTCGCGGATCTCGAAAACGGCTCTAACGATTTTGATGAAATTTTGCATACAGGGGTTATTTGACATCAGGAATTGAATGCGCTAGGTCTTATGTCTTCAAAAACGCGCATAAATTCTGAAAATTGCGCATAAAATTTAAAAATCTGAACTTCTTTTTACACCACCATTCAAGTCACTTAGAAGGTGAATAGGTACAGCTTCTTTTTATACCTCCTTCAAAGTCACTAAATATTCGAATAGGATACAATCCAGATGTTAAAAATACTGAACGATGCTCTTTCACCCAGGTACAAACGAGCCAAACATTAGCGAGAGCCTTTAGAGAGTTTTCCAACTGCGAGCGAAGCGAAGCAGCCATCTGAGGCCGTAGGCCGAGATCCAGGGGCAGAGCCGCTAGTTAGTTTATTAAACGAGCAATTCTTGTATATTTGTTTATACATTTATTTCGGGGATCTCGCTAATGGCTCTAACGATTTTGATGAAAATTTGCATATAGGGGTTTTTTGACGTCATGATTCGAATGCGATAGGTCCTATGTCTGCAAAAATGCGCATAAACTCGGAAAAATGCGCATAAAATTTAAACTCTGAACTTCTTTTATATACCACCTTTGAAGTCACTAAGTATAGGCGAATAGATACATTATAGATATAATAACGATGTTTTACAAACAGATGTTAATCTATTAATTTCAGCTCCAGATGTTTATATACAATTTAACAAACATAAATCATTAACACTGATGAATCAGGTGATATAATTTTCAACTGATTTCTTTATTCAAACACTAAACGTAACTAAACATTATTTTTGAGCTGTTATTAACCGTTCTGAAAACCTTTTCACCATTCTTTGCGTTTCTATAAAGGTACCTAATATAAATTATCTAATGATTATAATGATTATTTGTTATTTATAAAATACATAAACAATATCAAATATGGCCTATTCGTTGGATAGGTTACATAACCTACATGTACCTATAGAGGTTTTTGACGTCAGGATTCGAATGAGCTAGGTTTTATAGCTGCAAAAAATGTTATTAAAATATTAGAACTAATTACACTCATGTTTTTTGTTTTCTTTTTCTTTTTACTTAAATAAACAGTTCATATGTACGTAAGATCGAAAAATATTTATATTTATTAAGTATGCGATAAAAAAAATGAGTATAAAACAAATTTTAAAAATACTGAGCGATGCTCGGTCGTCGCCCAGGTACTGTTTATTGAATATCAGCTTTATTATTCAAATAAACTCAATTTTATTTCCAATTTTTTTTTAACTAATAAGGCTTTTATCAGCTTTTCCTGGGCCAACATCTGTAAAATATGATAATGGAAAATACACAACTGGGCACTGCACATCTGGAGCGACAGTATTGAACTCGTGAGACGTGTGCGCGTGGCGCTAGAAACTGTGTCACAAGCGTCAAACGCGTCCCAATATGCACCTAGCCTAAAGTCTCGGTTTGTAAGACCACGCCGGGCGTCCGGCGCGATTGTTCGAACGTGATGACCACGTCAACGCTAGAACAGAGTGGACGCAAGAACATTGGCGTGGTTTCTTAGGCCGGCCGCACACCGGATCATACATTTTGACTTACGACAAAACATTTTGTATGACAGTGTCGGAAGGTGTATGAAGCGCTCGGTTTAACATTGGTTTAAACGGAGGGCCCGCACACTGGCTGCGACATTGTATAAAGACGCCTTTAGGCGCTGTACAGCGTTTTTTCCTTGTCTGGCGAAGGTCTCCCAAGTTTCGTATTACGACAAAACACCTTCCAACAAATGGAACTGCGCATGCGTGGGAGCCCTTACTCAATCACTTTACATGTGCTCAGAGCTGTTCTTTTGTCAGTCAGTTTTGTTTGTTTTGCGTATTGTCGTGCAGTTGATTGTAATTGTTGTGCTAAACCATGAGTGTAGATGCGCAAGGTGTCGAAAGCCCTGTAGTGGATGTAGATCGACTTTTAGTACTGGTTGAGAGCCGACCAGAGTTCATCACAACCAAACACATCAAACAGTTTAATGAAATTCCATAGCAGCACGACAGTATTTTCATCATCAGCATCCATTGTGTAACTGTACAATGAACATATTGAAATGAAAAAGTACTTATTAAAATTATAAACAAAACGTTTTGATTGAAGCTGTTTTGTCGTAACACAATAACCCCGCACGCTGCATCATACGAGACAAAACGTTTTGACTGAAGCTGTTTTGTCGCAACACAAATGTATGATCCGGTGTGCGGCCGGCCTTAAGCCCCGGTTTCTAAGACCACGTCGAGCGTCCGGCGCGATTGTTGAACGTAATGACCACGTCAACGCTAGAACAGAGTGAATGCAGGAGCATTGGCGTGGTTTCTTAGACCACGTCCGGCTGCCGACGTCGCGTCAGCTTTTCGAAGGTCCGGCGTGATATCTCGGCGTGGTACGCTCTGGATAGGTCACAGTCTATTCCGGCGTGGTTTCACGGCGTGGTTTCACTGCGCAATATACTGCTTTTAATTTCTTTAAGCAACTTGTTTTTGTAATTGCTGTGAAATATTTAGCTGTATTAACTTATTATTTTATTGTGTATTACTAAACATTATGGAGTCTAAGGTTTTCACGAGTGAATTGGATGATAAGTTGATAGATCTGGTTCAAAATAATCCAGTTCTCTACGATTTTTCCTAAAAAAAAACTAAAAAGATGCCATGAGAAAAAACAATATTTGGAAACAAATTTCCGAGGAACTTGGGAGAGAAAGTCTGTTTTTAACTGTATTGTTTAAACTGTGAACTAACAAAAATAAAATATTAAGCCTTACCTAAAAACCAAAGATGAAACATCGTGATGCACAGCAATGGTACATACTACATGGTGCAGCCAAAGGGAAACATCATTTTTCATTTTTTCTTGTGTAGAACAAATTAAAAGTTTTTACTTTATTATTAAATGAGATACTTCAAAAATAAATTACATACATTTTTAAAGGAAGTTTACAGATTTTAAATTAAAACATTTTTTTTACATCTTCGTAAAAAAAAGTTTATAGCTTTGGGATGCCATATTTGTTAAAGATATTATAAACATTTCCTTAACTATGTAAAAGGTCAACGGGAAGTCTGAAAATCTTCTGTACCCCTTCACAAAACAAATTATTCTAATGATACCATTTTTAAAGTTTTCCTTGTAGCTATTTCTCAATTGTTGTAAAAGAAAAAAACGTTCAATTACTACTCGATGTTGGTATCTTTGAAAAGCACATTAGTTTAATGATAAATGTAATAGACTCAAACAAAAAATATACAGTGATGCAAAATTAATTTAATGATAAGAACTTACGCTTGCAATACAAAGGGTTCAATTTAACAAAAATAAATATTGTAAAAGGTTTGATAAAAATGTTTGTCTGATCACTTTCGAAAAAGAAAAATTGTTTGATCACGTTCTTGACGATTTAGTCACTTTTCTGAATGGCATTCAGCTGCCAATTCACAGAAATCTTTTCAATGGAAAAACTTTTCTCGTACGTAGTAAGCCAAACGTGTTCCTTTTCTTCCTGTTGTTAGCTCTCTTATAGGTATCAAATTTTCTGTAGGTAGAGGAAGTTTATCTTCGTCTTGGTTGGAGCAATGAATTTTTGCCACTCTAAATAAAATGTGGAAAACATCCGCAGCTAGAATCAGGTTGTCAACAGTTTCAGGAGTGCTAGCAATTTGTGTAAAAAATACTGTAAAGTACTGGGATAGGATCCCAAATACATTTTCACTGTACCGCCATGCTCGACAATGTCTGTAGATGAATACAAACCATACACCTTAACCTAAAAATTAAGCTATAAACAGAACTAAGTTTTACTATGAGTGTAGGCCTATGTGCGTTTAAACTCTTTTTCTAATGGAATTGAGCTGCCAATCCACTGAACAATTTTCATTGCAAAAGAAGTCTTTAAACTTGTCTCTTATACTATAAGCTAACTGAGTTGCTTTCCTGCCAGTTGTAGCAACATCATAATTCTGACACTCGCAACTATATCTGAGGTCTAGTTGCTTTCACAGAGCAAGAAATAGATTCACGCCGTCAAATACGAGCTTTTTACAAACCAGTATCGCGTTGAATCACGGCGTGATGTAAGTAACGGCGGCTTCACCGACTTGCCGCTCTTGAACATCACGGCGTAGTTATCACGGCGTGGTTATCGCAGCGTGGTCTTACAAACCGAGGCTTTAGACCACGCCCGCTGCCGATGTCGCGTCAGCTGTTCGTAGGTCCGGCGTGATATCTGAGCGTGGCACGTTCTGGATAGGTCTCAGTCTATTCGGGCGTGACACGCTGTGTGTTTTGCAGCGCAATACACTGCTTTTAATTTCTTTAAGCAACTTGTTTTTATAATTGTTGCGAGATATATTTAGCTGTATTAACTTATTATTTTACGGTGCATTACTTAACACTATGGAATCTAAGTTTTTCACGAGTGAATTGGATGATAAGATGATAGATCTGGTTCGAGGTAATCCAGTTCACTACGATTTTTCTAAAAAAAAACTACTATGATGCAACTGTGAAAAACAATGTTTGGAAACGAATTTCCGAGGAACTTGGGAGAGAAGGTCTTTTTATAACTGTATTGTTTAAACTGTGAACTAAAAAATAAAATATTAAGCCTTACCTAATAAAAACCAAAGATGAAACATCGTGATACACGGCCATATACGCGGTAAAAACAAAGGGAAACAACTATTTATTTATTTTTCTTCTGTAGACCAAATTTAAAGTTTTTTATCATTAAATGAGATACTTCAAAAATTCAGTCACTTTTCTGAATGACATTCATCAGCTGCCAATCCACAGAACCCTTTTCACTACAAAAGAAGCATTTAAACTTTTCTCGTTCGTAGTAAGCCAAACGTGCTGTTTTTCTTCCTATTGTTATCACATTTTCTGTAGGTAGAGGACGTTTATCTTCTTCTTCGTTGGGGCAAGGAATGTTGGCCACTCTCAATAAATTGTGGAAAATACACGCAGCTAGAATCAGGTTGCCAATAGTTTCAGGAGCGATAGCAATTGGTGTAAATAATACTCTAAAGTACTGGGATAGGATCAAAAATGCATTTTCGCTGCACCGCCGGGCCCGTTAATGTATGTAGCTGTATACTGGTTTCGGTTTCATCTTCTTTTGCTTGCGGCCTCTCATAAAGCGAGTTGTCAATTTGAAAGCATTGTCCCCGACCATAACGTAATTTACCACAATACAGTTCCTGAAAGTACGGCCGGGTCTGGAAATGGAAACGTTCCTTGAGAAACTAGAGTCTTCTTCATTCCCATAGTTGCCAACATCAATACTATAAACTTGTAATTGTGATCAACGAGCGCTAATAGTACAATAGAAAAATAGTCTTTGTAGTTAAAAAAAAACGAGCCAGAGTCGGCAGAGCACTTCACTCGAACAAACTTCCCACCTACTGCCCCGCAACAATTGGGATAATTCCATCTCTCCCAGAATACGTGAGCGGTAGCTGTCATCATTTTTTTATTTGGGTTGTTGATGGCAATATGCAACATATTCCCATTGATGGCCTGCAGAGTATGCTTGATGATGCTGCTTATCCAAGAGTGTGCTATGCGAAACTGGAATGCTAGTTAACGGTAACTGTCCCCAATAGCCATGTATATGAATAATAATAATAAATTAATTAATTAAAAGAAATTGTAGCTGTTTATGCACAAGTATGCCTAACAATAATAATTAGGTAAAATATTTTACACGAAGATTTTTGGACACACTTCATTCATAACTAGGGGCTCTGCCCCTGGACGCTTCGCGTCCCAACCCCGCCTCGGCCTTTGGTGCTGCTTCGCTTCGCTCGCAGTTGGAAAAATCGCTAAAGAATCTTGTTAATCGCTGGCTCGTTTGTACATAGGTGACCGAGCACAAATCAGCTGTTTTATTTGGCAGCTGACTCAAACTCATTAAGCATTATCTCCATAAGATTAACATGGGAAATTTGAAGGATTGTTTGGCGGAGCTCCTTCTTAGGTTAATAGTGGCTAAATGGATGATTGGATCTTGAATCTGACGGAAAATCTCTTCTTTGAAATTTAATTTTCTACAACTTTTGTATTTAACATTTTTTGCTATCTCTTACCGTTTTCTTACTAAATGCGCTCAAAGTGAGAAATTGAAGACATTGAAAAAAAAATTAAAAATCTTTCCCACCCAAAAGGTGCTTCCAAAATTAAAAAATGTTAAATTCTGGCAATTTTCTCAAAGGTTTCTCGTCGAGAGCTTTAATTCAAGTATGAGGTCGAGGGGGGTACGATTAC
>JAGFPH010008113.1:29707-40695 GCA_018207615.1 Philaenus spumarius | reverse complement strand
GTATATTGCTGAATTCATTCTCTATAGTCAGAACTAGTCACTTTGTACATTACTGACTGGTTTCTATAAAACAGACTTTGGATTTAATAAATGATGTCTTTTGTTATTAAGTCTTCAATGATCAGTAAAAGCCAGCTTACATTTCAACAGAAAAGTTACCTTTTATCCAGTTTCTAAATCAGAATCTATTTTATTCCAATAAACAAAAGATCATACTAAAGCCTTCATTTTCCAAATACCTTAGTGGCCAAGATGTATTTATTTATGACCACAGGTTCTGCCCCTGCTTGCTTCGCTATGGTGACATATTATGGTGATACCAATGCAAACCACAAAATCCATAATTTTGTTCATAATTTTTTAATAGGATTTTTTACAGAAATGATGATTGATTAGGACAAAGGCACTTGGATCTAAGTTGGGTGGTGGGGGTAGTTGTGACCTGTACGTAATGTAAGACGTAAATTGAAATAGACACGCAATATCCCCAACATTTGTCCACAAAATCCATAATGTTTTAAATTGTTTAAATAGGAATTTTAAATATTTTCGGAATAAAAAGTAGCCTAAAATATTTTTTTGAAAAATCCTCTACATGTTAATGAAAGTTTAGTTAAAATTGGTTAGCCCGGACAAACAAACAGACAGACAACAAATTTTTAAATGTGTTTAGGTTTTGATAATGTGTGAGTAACCTATGAGCTTAGAAAAATCTTATATTTTGAAAACACAGACACTTCAATTTTATTTATGTGTATAGATAAAATCTCTAAATGTTGTTGATAAATACAGTCTAGATGAGTGATAAATACATAGTACAGGTAAAATAAGATTTTCATTGGCATTAATACACCCCCAGGTGAGATCTTTGCCCACAGGTTCTGTTTATCATTGTATAAAAAGTCTTTTTTTAAGACCCCACATGACCTTAAACTTTAGATTATGTGTTGGGGAAAAAATAAGAAAAAAGAACAACCAAAATAAGCGCATCTTTATAGCATAAGAGTGAAGTAAACAAAAATTACGCCCTTCTGTGGATAGTAATGAAATAGTGGTTTTTTACAAATTTTTATAAAATTTTCGCAAATAGTTTATACCATTATCATCATCTATATTTTGAGACCTTGAGCACCTCTTTCATGACCTGGGAAGGAGGGGTGTAGTTATGAGGGTCAAAAGTATAAAAAAATAATCAGTATCGAGTGTTGACAATGGTTTAATAATATAAATACATGAGAGCAGCCAGTGTGGCAATAGGTAAGCTCTTGCATCCAACTTGCTACATTGGAATCTCCTATACATTTCAGAACTTAATCTAACTAAACAAAAATATAAACCAATAAAAGATAATTATTTAGAGTTATGTAATTCTTAAGATAATTTGGTGCAACAATCACATACCAAGACTCATGAATGACATTTGCAAAAGCTGTTCAATGTTTATAAAGAATCATAATTTTCTTGTAAAAACTTCAATATAATAAGTATTAAAAAATAGGTTCACACCATCATATATCAAGAAGAGTAGCGGCTTGTTTGAAGGCGCTGTGGAACTGCAGCACTTCTTGATAATATTGATAACATTTTATGTAATGAGTTCATTTTTCAAATTCTTTATACGTGTACAAATATATGCTACAATCCTTAATTCAGTAGCCATCCTCCAGTTTATGAAAAAGATACAAAAATTGTTGTACCGAACTGTGCGCTTCACAGTTCCTTCAGCATGGTGTTTGGCTGTTGTGAAGAGAGAGCACTGTTACACCCACATTGCCAACCTAGGTGGGAAGGTAGTTTTTTTTTTACTCTGCGTGGTAATGAGTACTGCGTCCTTATGATTTCAGAAGGAACAAATTTATTTACTAGACATTTATCAGACATTGCTCAAGCAGAACGTGACACTTTGTTTTATTGTTAAATTGAGGCGGTAGCTGGAGTAAGGGCCAATATCCCAAAAGTGAATTTTCAGAAAACCGCTTTCAAATCATTCAGTTGGGTCGTGCTAATATATATAGCACTTTTAAGTTATAAAGAAATTCAATTTTGATTTTGGCCACCCGCAGCATCAGACAACAAGACCACCTTTTTTAAAATGGAAAATCTATCACTTTTTTGTGAACACAGTCAAGAAGAAATATGATGCAACCTTGTTAGCACCCTTTTTACATTGTGACTCCAGGAAGGTGTACATAAATGATGAGTAATCGTTATGAACATGTACACAGAAAGATAAAGCCATAAAAGTCTTTTATAAAATTGTTTAGTTACAGTTAGCTTAGGCAACGCAAGATTTTGAGCTTAATCAAACTCTACTAATACAAGGACCAGTGGCGGCTGGTGAATTATTACCTGGGGGGTTCAAATCTATTCCCCATAGATTCCTCGTAGGGGGGGGGGGGGGGTTCCTGCAAATTTCTGAACATGCAATGAGATAAATTGGGTTACACTTTTCATGATAGATTTGAGTACCATATACATATTAATTATTATAAATGGAAAATTGAGAACAATGTTGTCTTACATAGTAGCCTTTACTTTATTCATTAGTTTAATTAAGTTTTTAGTTCATAAAGTGACTCATAAATTAAATAATGAAGTAACACTTTAATAATAATAATGAAGTGACCTGCACACTTTAATAGCACACTTTTCCCAAGAGGTAAAGAAGATAAGTTACCCTTAGCAAAGATGTAAAGATGTTCATTCTCCTTAACACAACGCTAATAACAACACTGAACTGCAATAATATTATTTATCAATAATAAAAATATGCCCACACTAACACAAACTTAATCCATGAACTTCATAGAATGCAAAACTGACATAACCTATAAATCAAAGAAGTAAACAAACCAACTACACACACCATAACAAAGTTAGTTGTGAACTGCAGCTTCGGCTATCTTCGGAAGGAGTCGCTGCATTTAGCGTGCAGCGAAAAGCAATGCTAGAAACGCTATTCCCCCGCTGTTCCCCTGTACCTCCTTGCCTAGGCCAGGAGGTTCATTCTTTCGATTGAACCAGGCAGCTGAAAACGATGTAGTAGAGCTGTGCGTTGTAACTCTCTGTCGTATTTTAACAACTTTTCACACTATATTGTTAGATTTATGAAACCAAGAACTAAATATTTATAGTTGTTAAAATATTATTTTATTACCGCAATTTGCTTGGGGGTTCAGTGAACCTAAGCACGAGCCGCCACTGACAAGGACTTCATCTCCTGTTTTTGCCAATTTTAAGTATTCATTTTAAAATATGCTTTAACTTTTCTTTTATGGAGACCTTAATCCACTTGAGATTCAGCATTAGGATTTTCTTCCAATTTCAGTTCCCATGCTTGACAAAGTGTTTAGTATCAATTTTAGGCAGTTTTGTATCAAAATTTGTTTCCCTGAGAATTTGAAGTACGTCTTATACTTTATCTGGAGATCATTTCCAGTATGCTCTTTGAAGTAGACCTGAAAAAGTTTAAAAATCTTTTTGATTGTTAGGTCAGGTTTCCCATAGTAAAATCTATTAGTTTTTTCGTAAGTGTCGTGTGACCAGGGGCATAGAAAAATATTTTTTGGAAGAGGGGGATAAGTAAAAAATATATGAGTCATATTAAATATTGGAGTATACTCAGTGAAACGTTTAATGAGTGATTGCTGATAATTAAATTATTTCTTAACAGATTAATTATAAATAATATTAACCATTTAATGCAGTAAAAATAGTTTTATTAATAACACTAATAAAGTAATATAATTCATTGTTTCAAACAGAAATAAAATTACAGTTACAGATCAAATTTTCGACTCTTTACACCAAATCTGATGATAACTTCCTCTGCCGGTATCAATTTCTCTGCGAATACTCAAAAGAACAAGACCATTTAGCCGATCTTCTCCGGTTGCATTTCTCTGTCAATCTTTTAAACTTCTCAAAGTTGAGAAACTTTTCTCATTACTGGCAATGGTCACAGCAAATGTGGTTCCAATCTTCAAAAATGTATACAAATTTTAAAAAAGTCCCTCATCACAAAAATTTAACTCATCAATGTTGTGTCTAGGTTTGGACGTATCTTATTTCTCAAAACGGAAATCGCTACTTTTCCATTGCGTTTTTAGATTCTATATGTAATTTTAAGCCTTTTTTACTTTTAGCGGTTTTTTACAAGCCCAAATTTTTGTTGTTAATTTGGAGTAGATGTTTGGATTTTTGAAAGACTCAAAATAGACCATGAATATTTTTAAATAACAATTATTGAATGTTTTACTACTAAAAGTTAAAACTTTATAAAAATATATTTACAAGATAACATATATAGGGCCTACCCTACATAAATTAAATATAAAGTTATAATAATTCTAAATTATATATACTTATAAATAAAACAACTAATTTTTACATGTTCTGTTCACTAACAAGAATGTGTCATTCCCTTTTGTACAACCCCCTTCTCACAGTGACAAAAGTAGGGTATACAGTGAATCAACCTGTCTATATTTTTTATTGGAGTTAGTACTGCCGAAGCCTCTCTTTTTCTCTGCTATTGGAACACATTTATACAGTGACAATGTGGATACTGCAATTTAATTAATACATGCATTTGTTTTGGACTAAAAGTAACTTCTTACGATGATATTACTAGTTGAGGCAATAGATTGAGATCCAGTGCTTCCACATTGTGATAATTTCAGGCGCTTAATCAACCAATTGTCCATTTTGAAGTTGCGTTCCACTGGCTAGTTCAGCTTGGCTCGTCCAGAGTGTGTAAAAGAGAGGAGCAGAAACGAATACGTGAAACAATATAAACTGTGCAGGACAGGCTGAGCGACCGCAGTACTGCTTTGTTGTCTAGGCACGCTCGTACAAGTGCACCAATCTTAAGGGGGCACTCCACCTTAATATTGATAAAAATATTTTTTTTAAATTCACCTAGTTTTGTTCCCTGTGATTTTCTGAACAATTTTATATATAATAAGTATAGATAATATGCCTATAATTAGTTTATTTTATCTAAAAACTAAACGCTTACAGTACACACATTTCAGGCATACAGATGTATATTCTCCAAATAACTGAGTCTTTTTATAGGCCGTTTTCCGAAAGTTTTGTTTTCACACGTTTTTATTTACTGTGGCAGACATAACTCAAGTAGTATTTGAGATAGCCTCATAATTTTTTTTATTTTGAAGAGCACATTTCATTGTACAACCTGTAGTATGGATGGGGGGCCAAAACTTATGGAAAAGTCGCTATAACCAACACTCATATATAAAACATAAAATAATTAGGTTCGCTTTAAAAATAATCAAAATTTGTTTTATGGTGGAGTGCCCCCTTAACGTAGGTAATACGTTTTGTTGATTAGACATGTAATCGATAAAATTCTCATTATGCTCCAAGAGCGAAGAAAAACTTATTCTTTCTGATCTGCTCAAAAGATATTCACCACTGGTGGTGAATTTTTTTTAAATGGCATTGGCAAACATGATTATATGCCATGTCAATATTTTCAAGGGGTTTTGTCCACCCCCCCTCCCCATTACTACGCCACTGAGTGTGACTGCTTATGGGGGATGCTTTTTAGATGATTCACGACCAAAGAGTACAGTACACATCAGGTTGAATTTTTTTATGGTTTTCATGTTTTCCACGTTTATCATCTATGGAATCATTATACATGGAATCCACTCGACATGAACGACGCAATAATGTGGCCACAAACATTTTTATTAAAATTTTACGACGCGAGTTCTACTCCGATTTTGTGTGTGTTAGTGTTATGTGTTCGTGTATGTGTTAGTACAATCCTGACGAAGCCGACAGTGTTCGATGAAACAGCGCTGTAGCTATATTATACAATTACGGACTGAAGACAGCTAATACAAGGTAATTATAACGAGAGTTATTTGGGTTAAAATCTACCTAAATTAAAGGTAATTATGGAGCAAGATACAAATAAGGAATTTTTACATCAATCTGACAAGACACAAGAGAAAAAATTATCCCTTACTCATGTAAAAATTTACTTTACAATATATAAATATTATCCTCAGTTCAGAGTTTAGATCAATTTTTACCTCGTCCTTCGCTCACGGGATGAGAGACATTCGAGGCCGAAGGGATTCCCCCTCCACTCGATTTCCTATGTAAGTGAATAGGGATTTCCCAGCGAGGAATTTTGCTATCGAAGCGAGAGAGATTTGAACTCGCTCGAAGTGAGAACGGGAAAAATCGATCGTAGCGCTTGAAATGATGAGTTGAGTTTGTTGTGTATGAACTAATTATTATTACCAAATATGTATAACTAAATACTTTAAAAATATTAAAAAAATAAACATCTTACTTTGAACACTGATATCTCTTTTTAATCCAAAATGTTTTACAATAATACACAAACAGCTGATCTTTTAAATGAACTAACAAAAACCTAGCATAACAGTAATCAATGCCTGGTAAATATATAACAATTCTCCCATGTTTAAATAACAAGTTAAAAGTTAAGGTTGACAACACAGTTCATATGATTATTTTTCTTTCTATAAATTCAATCTGACCACTGGACGTCTTAATCGAGTTGACCGTCGTAGTTGAGTAGAAGGTGAATTTTCAACATTTGAACTTTGTTCTGTTGAAGATGGTTCATGTCTGTCCGCTAACTCTTTTGTATAATCTTTGATATTTTCTTCACTCTCAAAATATAAAGGTATAAAAGATGTTGAGTTTCTGTCTTGAATAACATTTCCTCTTCTATTTTGATTTTGTTCTGTGGATGGTATTTGCCGAAAGGTATTCCTAGTTCCTGAAATTTGAGGCATTGGCATTCGGGATTGGTGATCGCCGAATCATCTCATCTTGTTGACATTCTACTTCACATCTTCTTATTTGATCTATGTGGCGTTTTACTGTATACCCTCTGTCGAGATCAACCAGATAATGTAATCTACCCAGTTGTTCCACTACAGTACCGTACAGCCAACCTGCTGAGGGAGAATAATTTCGAACTTGTACCCGTTCCCCCATGTTTAATTTTGAAGTACAGTGTGGTTGTATGGCTTGGTTCTTGTCAGAGATTCTAGGTTTCAGTAAGTCAAGTTTAGTTCTGATATTACGTCCTAGAAACTGTTCAGAAGGAGTTTTACCATTGTTTAAAGGAGTTGCCCTATACTTGAACAAGATGGCATTCAAGGACTGATAAGGTGGTAACTTTTCTTTGTCCATAGCTTTTAACTTCTGCTTGATGGTCTGGACATAACGTTTAGCTTTTCCATTCGTACTAGGGTGGCCTGGAGCAATAAAACGTTGTCGTATACCATTTCTGTTACAGAAATCTTTGAAGTCTGAGGATGTAAAAATGGTGGCGTTATCGCTAACAAGAGTTTCAGGTAGCCCATTTCTTGAAAACACTTTGTTTAACATTTCAATTGAAGATGCTGTTGTTGGGTAGGACGTCTTCATCTTTACTTCAGGCCATTTTGATTTTGCATCCACTAAAATCAAAAAGTGACATCCCTTGAATGGTCCTGCATAGTCCAAATGAACTCGCAGCCAGTTATTCACAGGTTCGTCCCAAACATGTAAGGGTGCTTTTACTGGGTTTGTTTTGATGTCACAGCAAGCTTTGCAACTTTTCACTGTACTTTCGATATCTCTGTCGATATTCTTCCAATAGTAGAATCTGCGAGCAACGGCTTTCATCTTGACAATACCGACATTTCATGAAGTTGAGATAATACCTGGGGTTGTAGTTGTGAAGGAATAACAACCCTCTGACCTCTGAAGATTGCTCCTTCGTAAAGGTTAAACTCACTATTACGTTCCTTTCCAGGCATCAAATTCCTCTTCAACTGAAATAGCAGCTGATCTTCTTCAGTTTTCTGAACAATAAGTTCATGGGTAATTGTCGAGGTTGAAATGATATTTATTGATTGTTCGTTCATTTCTGTTTCATCGTCATCCTGCGAAGATTTGATTGCCAACGGGGATCTCGAAAGATAATCTGCGTTTCCATGATTTTCTGATCTTCTGTGCTCCACTAGGTAATCAAAACCAGATAAAAAGGTTGCATAATGAAGTAGACGTGAAGCTGTTGTCGCTGGTAGTGCTTTGCTCGGATTAAAGATTGTTTGGAGGGGCTTGTTGTCTACAATAAGTGTAAATTCTACCAAACAAATACTGGTAGAATTTATGGAACGACCAGAAAACTGCGGTGGCCTCCTTATCTAGCTGAGATTATCTTTTCTCAGCTGCTGATAGAGATCTAGAAATAAAAGCAATAGGATGTTCTTCGCCATGAATAGTGTGTGACAGTACTCCAGATAGACCCACAGGACTTGCATCTGTTACTAGCGTTAAGGGTAATTTCTGGTCGTAGGGAATAAGAACCCGTTCACTCGAGATTTCTTTATTCTTTTGAATGCAGATTCACACTGTGCTGTCCAGCTGAATTTAGAATTTCTTCTCAAGAGTTGAAGAAAAGTTGCCGCATCAGGTAAGAACTTCGAGTAGTACATACTACTCACTACATAGTGAGGCCAAGGAAACTCTGCAATCCTTCAACATTAGTTGGACGAGGAGCTTCTTCAATAGCTTTCATTTTGTCTGGAGATTTGAGTAATCCCTTGGAACTGATAACATGTCCAAGGTACTTAATTTCCTGTTTGAAAAACTGACATTTTTCAATGTTTATGTGTAGATTCAAACTTTTTAATCGTTGTAGACATTTGATTAGTCTTTCTCGGCACTCTTTCACTGTCGATCCTTGTATGATGATGTCATCGAAGTAGGCAGCTGTTCCTTCCAGATCGCCGATTGCGTCATCCATGAACTTTTGGAATTCATTTGGAGCAGTTTTGACACCAAATGCAAGATGATTCATTTGATAGATCCCTTTATGAGAAGAAAAAGTTTGAAGTATTTTACTGCTGTCATTAACTTGTAAGTGAAGATATGCCTTATGTATGTCAAGCGTGCAGAAATATCTTCCTCCTTTCATTTTATTGAATCCTCTATCCTAGGAATTGGGTACCTTGCATCTATTAGTTGGGGGTTTAGAGTCAACTTAAAATCGATGCACAGTCTAACATCTCCGTTTGGCTTCGGAACGACAACCAGGGAAGAGCCCCATTCTGAGTGTTGTACCTTTGTTATCACTCCCTGTTCTTCTAAACTATTAAGTTATTTCTCCACTTTTTCTTTAAGCGCATATGGTACTGTTCAGGCTTTAGAGAACACTGGTAAAATAGACTCTTTAGTTTTTAATGTACATTGATAGTTTGGAATGATGCCTACTTTACTTTGGAAAACACCTTTGTATGTTCCACAAATTTATTTCTTAATTTCTTCAACATTGTAAGTTTCCTCAGAGCTAGTGTTCTCTACCTTGTTTATACTAATATTAAGGTGTCTTATCCATGCGCGACCCAAGATCAGTGAAGATGGTGTCTCGACAACAAAAAGTTCCTCAACAGACTTAATATTATTGTATTCGACTGGTACTTTTACTAACCCTAATGGGACAAACCCTTCGCCAGTGTAAGTTCGGAAACGTACGTTAGTCTTTTGGAGGTTTAGATCCTCAAGTTCATGTTTACCTATTAAGCTAACCGGACTTCCAGAATCTATTTCAAAGTTTGTTATTTTTGAACCAACTTTGATAGGGACCATCAACTTTGAACAGTCATTAGTGTTTAATAAAGTGTTGCAATGTATATCAATTACTTTGTTTATATGATAGAGTCATTTACATAGTCCGTATATGCATTTCTGAAGTTTCATAACATCTGGCTCCTCACCTTCTACATGTCTAACGTTGGTTTTGTAAGGTTTACTGGGTTTTTGTTTTCCCATTAATGTTTGCATACACACTTTAGCCATGTGACCAGAACGCCCACAAGAATTGCATTTAAGTGATGATCTATTAAGTCTACATTCGTTAGCTAAGTGATTGTTGTATCCACATCTGAGACAAAGCCCACCCAGGCCAAGAGTTTGTAAGTCAGTTGAAGACCAGGGTCGTGTTTTATCCCTATACTTTGAGCTCAGAGAAATAGTCTTGTTGACCATGGAGATGTTTAGTGTGAAATTTGCGGGAGAAGTTGAAAAACATCCTTTGTTATAAAATCATACCATCCAGGAATAACTTATTCTAGGAAAGGGTATACAGAGAAAGCATGAAATGAAATTGCTAAGGAAGTAAATTTGTGACCTAAAAATCTCATTTCATAACATTTTTTCTTTAATATGATTATAGTTACATAGTTTTACTGTAGATAAAGATAATCATTAAAAAAATTATGTTCAAATTTAAATTATTGAAGCCATTAATTATATAGAATATCAGGTATTATTAAAACCATTAGTTATTTACTTTAGGGGTTATCTGGTGTCTTATTTTCCTTTTATCTTATTTTCTTTGTGCCAATTCGATATTTTTAAGAAAATGTTCAACAGTAGAAAGTTTTAAATCTAGGCCATTCTACAGAATGCCAAACATTTTGCTTAGCTCTTCTGCAATTCTTTTACCGCAACAAACAGCCGAAATGATAGTTCCGTTCGATGCACCTGTATTCTATTAGTCCTTCTTTTCATCCGTCGGTCAGTACCAATAAAACATAATATCTCCCTCATCATAAACTGATCATTTTAAAAACTTTTGAAGAAGAAAGTTTTGTACTGTCTTGGTTGAAGACTGTGAGAAAAATCTCCCCGCGAGCCAAGGACATATCGCATAAGACGCATGATGCTCGTACTGCTTCGAGTCTGTCTCGCCCCGTGGGCGAAGGGCCTAAATGATATTGTTTACACTTGTCAGATATAAAAATTCCTTATGTGTATTTATCCAACGATTACCCCCGGGTTTAGGGTAATATTTACCTAAACATTTTTTTCAATGTATCCCTCTGCTTGTTCGGGATAAAATCTGTACTCGTATATCTAGCAGCAAGAAGGACACCTTACTCCTCAACAGGATAAGCATGAAACAAAATGTATAAAAGGTT
>JAGFPH010008113.1:15379-29607 GCA_018207615.1 Philaenus spumarius | reverse complement strand
CCTTACTCCTCAACAGGATAAGCATGAAACAAAATGTATAAAAGGTTTCATAAATAAAACAAAACATGTTTGTAAAATAGTGTTTAATGCAAGTTGTCATCTTTTGAGCGTAGATAGTATTAATAATAATAATGACTTAGCTTTATTTAAAGTTACTTAGACTTTACTTTTAATATAAAAGTACAATTCAATACAAATAAAAACACACGTTTTTTCTACTTCAGTAAACTAATAAGTACAAAAGATTAGAAAAATTCAGCCTTACAGTGACTACACATTGTCTATATTTGAAACATTATACTTTCCTACAGCAGATAAGACTATGTTGTTAACTTTAATCGCATTCATATATTTATCAGAACATTGAACTGAAACACCCTTGTGTATCTTGTTTATTGATTGTCAAACAAATTCTAAATCTTAAAATCGTAATTCTAAATCTTGGCTAGACACAGTTGCCACAGAAGGATTCATTCATGGTTACATTCGTTTGTGCATGTTGAAAATGCCTCAGACATTTAAAAATTCCACCGATTGTGAAATTCACACTAAAATTCAATTTTTTTTAAATGAAAAAAGACACGAAAGCGGTGAAATTTTTCATCAGATTAGTGAAAGTTCGGAGAAAACCTTATGATAAGAAAATTAAATGGTTTATAACATTTAAAGATCTCTTATGTTCATGATAAGGCGCATAGTGGGTGACCTTCTCTAATTACAGAAGACTTGGTGCTGAAAGGTGGTGCAAACTTTAGAGAAGACATGTATTTTGTTATTACAACAGTATCTAATAAGATTCCTCATGTTTCAAGAAATGTTGTTTATGAAATTGTTTCAGATATATCAGATGCTGATCTCATGCTCCGTAATGCTGACTGAAGTGTACAAAATCAATTGTATAACCAGTCCTTTGACTTTTCTTGAGTGGTAAGAACAGTGATGAAGGAGATGATTTTTAAGCCAAACTGTCACTGGTGATGAAACATGTGTGGCTAAAAAAGTAAGAAAAGAAGTTTAAGCAAACAATTTCAGCCTGCAAAATCATGTGGACTGTATTTTAGGGTTGGCAGGAGGTGTTGCTAGTGAATTTTTACCTTGGGGTGACACAATAAATTCCAAGACATATTGTGATACCTTAACTAAAATGTATTGTTTAGTTACAAAACAAAAGACTTGGCAGGGATTGTTTTGCTTCATGACAGGCTACTCGTCTCATCAAATCGAAGATCTCATCATATCATATTGTGGGAACAACCTGATCTCTATCCATATAGCCCTGACCTAGTGTCCAGTCAATATCACTCATTCCTTCATTTGAAAAAGTATCTGGGCAGTCAGTGCCATGATGATAATGATGACAAACTACCCTATTTGTTTTTTTTTAATACCCACAAGGTATTAATGTTACATGTTAGAAAACACTCCTCATATTATACTAAACTTAATTATGATTTTGATGGCAAAGCCCTTCAGTACCAGCAGCCCTTATTAATATTTCAAGTTTTGTTAAAGTACTGGGTATAAAAGTCAATTTTCGGAATTTGTAGATTTATTTTGGGAATGAAATTTCTTTTTGTCATTGTTATCTGCCAAGTATAGAAGAATTAAACGTTTACAGCGGTGTTACATTTCAATGTGGGCAGTATATTTTAGTCTATATCATTGCTGAGATCATCACCATGAAAAACAATCTAGATATTCCGACTTAAAGTTATTTTATATTTGGATTCTACCCTTCATAATATACTTCCTATAATCTATGGACAGCTTATAATATAATCTACACTAACGTATATAAAATTAATTACAACATAATTCTATCAGGTAACACATTTTGCAAACTGCATTAACAATAACTTTTTTAATAGAATCTAATCTTTCTTCCAAAGAAAGTTTAGAATTCCAAAATTAATAAATACACAATAGCAGTTAACCAAACTCATTAAGAACGTAATTAATTGTTTACTTTGTTTCTCACTCTAATACAGATAAAACATAATGTAGAATTAATTGTTTATTTTGAGTCATTTTGAAATAGCGTATATCTGATCTTTTTGAGAAAGAAAAATAAATAGATGGAAGTCTAGTTATCTTTTTTACTCTATATTTCTTAAAAAATATACCCTATTAATTTCTCTGGTTCAATATAATACCCATAAGGCATACACAGTAAAACTCTAAATTTTGTAGAAAAAACTGTACGAAAAACTTAATTTCAATAAATAATGTTCAACTTAAGTTCCCCGTACAAACAAAACAAGTAATGCTTCTATTACAAATATAATATAGTATTATTATATAAGAAGCCTTAAGGCACATTTTGTGGACAACACTATTATACTTTAACTATGGCCAAAAATATTCCTCCTGGAACAGATTCTTGTTACCCTCAAAATAGTAGGTTGGAAAATTGAATTAATTTATGACAGACAATTTTCAATTAAGGTACTGAATTTTGCTATAGCAAATGAATCAATTTGTAACAATTTTTACATTTTTGTACATATTCAACAAAATAATTTGTTTTTTAAACAAGTTTTTTCATTTAAAATAATACATTTAAAATAAATCTTCAACATTTCATTTTATAACCCACATTTAAATTTAGAAAGGGTTACAACATTTGTACAAATAAAATAAAGGTAAGCTAACTTTGCTTTTCATCTCTGTAATGACTTATCTTCTTATAACAAAATTATGCAAAACGTAGTTCCAAATTTTCAATCAATATGGAATTATTATAAATATTCTTATTATTAATATCAGTAATTTAATAAAGAAGATAGAATATTTTGGCATTGTAATATTTTTCTTTGGAAGTTGTAGGCCTATATACTAAATCTTTTGAGTGAATCAATTGTATAACCTGTTGCAAAACTTACAAGCAAGTTACATTATGTCTTTACGAATCTAAAAACCAACAACAATTTTATCAGTTAGCCTACTTTTTGACACAGTTTGGTTTGTGATTCTTACTATTTGATCTATTATTTAAAATTTGGGGGTCTATATAGCTGTAACAATTCTGTGACTGAAAGATTTGACAGCATGATTGTAGATGTCATTGGTTGTTCAATCTCCACAACGGCTGTTGGTTCCACCACTTTCCCAGTTTCGTTTTGTACCTGTTTCAGTTGCTCCATAGCCTCATCATAACTAGGCAGCCCAGTAACTAAAGTGTAACTTGGAAGAGACTCTGGGTCATAGCTGGCTTCAGAATTTTGTCTTTCCTGCACTCTGGATTCTAGCACTGCACAAAGAAACATAGACATAAATTGATTTGCCAGTGAAGTGAATATGATTTAAATGACTAAAAACGAAAAGACTAAATGTAAATTGTATGATCCTCAAGTACCAGAGGACCAGAGGCTGTGTATGTCAAAATTGAGACAGTGCCTGATGTGTGTGTGTGTGATCCACATACAATGGTTAATGACTTATTATGTTACCGCTTCTTATTTCAATCTAAAACAAATTTCACTTCCGTGAATTTAATTAAAATTGTATGTCATCTACTTAGAAGAACATAATTCGTTTGAAACATATTAAGTGCAAAATTGTAAAACACTTACATATTTTAAAAACAACTTATGATTCAGGTAAAAACATTTTAAACATTAGTTACAAATAAATACATTAGTTACATTATGTTTTATATAAATACTACACTTTCTATTCATAATTATTTTGTGAGATTGATCTTCCAATTGGTACAGTGATAACATTAGTTTTTTCTTTATTAGGCCTTTAAAACACTTTTATGTGGTTCAACCATCTTGCAATTTTTAACAGATGTGATATCATTACCATTTTCAAAAACAAACTCTTTATTAATACCACCACATACTTAATTACATTAGTTTTATTAATTGAGTATTTCAGTACTATAACAGGTTGAACTCTACATCTGTATTATTAGACATTGCTCTTTCTAAAAGATTTTCGCTAATAGACACTCATCCATTACTTCTGGACTAATTAGAATTACTACAGATCGATTTGAAATTCCTGCTATTAACAAATGATTTATTCATTTCACTTGAGAAAGGAATTTTGTCTGGCAAAAAATAGTTAGGTGCCTACATTATTGGCCGAATTTTTGAAGAAAATAAGAGCTATTACACTCAACCCAACTTGAAAAGGTTCGTCAGAGGAGGGTAAAACTTCGTTTCCATCCATTTCAGACCATTTGGAGACGATGCCCAAAAATCCATTAATTTATATAAGTTATGTAGAGGGTTTTAGCTTAAGTAGTACTGTAGTTGTAGTTCGTAGAATATTATAGTTTTTAGCACAGTAAGCATTGTCATTGTTTCCACGCAAGAGCGTTAGCTAGCCAGTGTTAGTCGAGGTTGCACTCAGTGCACATCAAATGTACTTTGTATAATTAGTAAGTTTTAAAGGTATAATTAAGGTTTAATTAAGTGTTTTTTAAAAAGGCACATCCTCGAAACCAAACCATAACTTATATATATGAAAAAATTCTAAACTTTTATTGAAAACGGCAACAGGAACGAGTTATTTGACAAAAATAAAATGGGGATGTTTGTTAGTATTTTTATCTAAGGGCCAAATCCTCTAAAGGCTACCGCACAATGAATGCTTTACTATAATAGTATAGCTCTATTGCAAAGGATATGCATCATTCAACAAACGTTGTACCGCATACTGATTGAAGTTATAGGGTGCTTTAGGCTAAGCTATAAAGTTTAGTAATATGGCTCACCTACCGAACTTGGATATATTATTATTTATACGAATATCAGAGCTGGCAAACGCGTACAAAGGTTCCATTTCCTGCCATCCAACTTATTAGAGTGGTTTTATTGTACCGGTAGTTGTATTGTATCAGTTGTCATCAAGAAGGATGCATTTTTGTTTATATTATGGCTATTATTTGGATTGATAGTCTATAATTATGTTCCATACACAAAGCTGCAAGTAACTTACCTGGTAAAGTTCAGTAGTAGAAGATATTAAAATATAACAGATAAATTAAAAATTAAAAAACCCCGAACAGCTGAATACATTTTCTGGAATCATAGCTAAGAACACTCTCGATCAAGTCGCCTTTCAAACAACTAAAAAACTAAACCAAAATAGGTTCACCCGTTTCGGAGCTTACAACACAGATGCACACGTTAAACTTAGGCCTATAAAACTATTTTTGCGTCGGGAGATAATATTGGAAGGTTTAATAGAAAAGAGTCATCTTCGTTGTGGTTAACAAGTATTCCCCCCGACTACAAAAACCTAAATTCAAAGAATACGAGGTGGGAAATGATAGCGAGGAATTTAAATAAAAGTGGTAAAAGTCATCAGTGATTTTGTTTCATAGAATACTGTTAATAGAATACAAAATTTTACACTGGTTTTTTTATTTCATAAATATACCTACAGAAAATAAATATACAGTACCTACATAATGTTCACAAAGAGAAATGTTGTGGAATGAATGAACTTAATAATGTTTTGGTACCAATTAAACTATAAATTATAGCTTTTGGTTCGCATCACTGGTGCGATATCGCGCAGAATTATGTGCTATAAGGCCCTATAGTATAGCGCTGTATTATATGGGTGTTCGGCAGCCTTGAGTAGTTTTATAGAGAGATTTCTGGACTGTGCACAAAGACAGCCATAAACATCTACGACGCATCTCGTTTTATGTTTTTACAATCATAGTTCCTCCCTGCTTCTTCCCCGGTTCCCCCACTACTGGTTGTTGACTTTAAACATTGGCAATAAGCATAATTCCAATTCGAGGACAACCGGATTCATTATGAAAGATGTATGGTAATATCAATTTCAACCAAAGGCTACTACGCAGTCGCAGTAGACTAGTAAACAACTACACCTAAAACTTGATATAGTGACCTGCGAATTGAGATGTTTACGTTTGCATAATGTTGGTTGGGTAAGGGCCAAGTGGCAGCTCATCTTGTTGTAGTGCCAATTAATGGACTTATTATTGGGATTTCCTAATCTTATATCTCTCTAGAACAATAATATTCTAGTTTTTAATTTCAGAGTTTACGTATACAATTTAGTTTGTTTTATCTACGACTAGCTGACCCGTACCGGCGTTGCCCGTGGTGGTTGGTATTTTCAGTCTTTTTAACGTAATTGTATTCTTTTTAGTGTTCAGTCAGTTAGTGGTATTTGGCTTTTATATATATAGATCTTAAATAATAAAAGCACTATTGTCATAATAATAAAAGATTTGAAATTATGATTTTAGTAACTTTGATCCCCCAAACCCCTCCTAAAATTTCGAAATTTTTCATACCCTTTCTTAGTGAGCACCTATGGCCCTAGAGGAAGCTACATACCAAATTTCATTCCAATCCATTCGGTAGTTTTGAAGAAATCGTGATTTAATAACTTTGATCCCCAAACCCGCCTAAAATTTCGAATTTTTTCAAACCCTTTCTTGGTGATCACCTATGGCCCTAGAGGAAGCTACATACCAAATTTCATTCCAATCCATTCGGTAGTTTTGAAGAAATCGGTTTTTAACAAATTTGATCCCCCCAAACCCCCCTAAAATTTTGAATTTTTTCAAACCGTTTCTTAGTGAGCACCTATGGCCCTAGACGAAGCTACATACCAAATTTCATTCCAATCCATTAGGTAGTTTTGAAGAAATCGTTTTTTAACAACTTTGATCCCCCAAACCCCCCTAAAATTTCGAATTTTTTCAAACCCTTTCTTAGTGAGCACCTATGGCCATAGCGGAAGCTACATACCAAATTTCATTCCAATCCATGCGGTAGTTTTGAAGAAATCGTTTTTTAACAACTTTGATCCCCCCAAACCCCTCCTAAAATTTAGAATTTTTTCAAACCCTTTCTTAGTGAGCACCTATGGCCCTAGAGGAAGCTAAATACCAAATTTCATTCCAATCCATTCGGTAGTTTTGAAGAAGTAATTTTTTAATTACTTTGATCCCCCAAAACCCCCCTAAAATTTCGAATTTTTTCAAACCCTTTCTTGGTGAGCACCTACGGCCCTAGAGGAAGCTACATACCAAATTTCATTCTAATCCGTTTTTCAGTTTTGAAGAAGTAATTTTTTAATATTTTTGATCCCCCCCAAACCCCCCTAAAATTTCGAATTTTTTCAAACCCTTTCTTAGTGAGCACCTATGGCCCTAGAGGAAGCTACATACCAAATTTCATTCCAATCCGTTGGGTAGTTTTTGAGAAATCGTGATGAGTGAGTCAGTGAGTTTTGGCTTTTATATATATAGATGAATTGAAGCTGTATGTATAATAACTCAGTTATAAGTTGTTAGTTGCAGTTCATATATCACTGATGACGACTTTGTTGTTGAAACTCTTTTTATTAGTAAACGTATCTGAAAGTTGGATCAGTGTAGGCCATGCTCTTTTATTTTTATGTGGCATATCGTACTCAGATTTTATTTGTTAGCATTATTTGTGAGCAGGCCTTATAGCGGTTTGCTATTCAGTAGTGGCGTAAAAAACAGCGTGGGGGCTGCGGGGGGCACGCCGGATCAAGGGACGCCGCGACCCGGGCACATACAAAATATATAAAATAATTTGAAAAAAAATGTAGTTAACACATTAGGCCTATCAAAATAAATTGTACAATGAACAATATTTCATTAAGATAATACTGTATACTTGAATAAAACTGCCTCATAAAATTTAAAAGCAACGATGTATCTATATCATGAAGTTAAGGCAAATAAACGGTACCAGGAACTGGCACATACTTTCTCACAAATACATTTAAATTACTAAACAGATTCACTGTGACTTGTAGGGTGAAGTAGGAGTGTTTTTTTATTAAAGTTGGAGATTAACTAATAAATATTATTATTATTATTACTATTATCTAGAGAGAAAACTATTCGATCGATTTCGAACAAATTTGCACCAAACACGTCAATTAGGGCTTTATAGATGCACGTAAAAACGTTTTGAAAAATTTTGAAAAACAACCCCCTTTATGGCCAAAAAACCCCCAAAAATCAGTTATTATTATTATTACTAACTAAACGAGAATTTTTAGAAAGATGCGGGTTTCTGTATATCGTAGGGCACATTAAAGGCTACAAATAAGCAAAATTTTATCAAAATCGTTAGAGCCGTTTTTTTATAAAAAAATAATAACTGTATTTTTGGGGGTTTTTTGGCCAAAAAGGGGGTTGTTTTTCAAAATTGTTCAAAACCCTTTTTCGTGCATCTATACAGGCGTACTGGACATGTCTGGTGTAAATTTGGTTGAAATCGATCGAATAGTTTTCTCTCTAGCTTTGTCTACATACAGACATACATACAGACATACATACATACAGACATACATACAGACAGACATTTTGTAAAAACCACTTCTTTGGACTCAGGGGGTCCCAAAACGGATATTTCCACAAAAATCTCAACATCGATTTTTTTTGCGATCACTATACTTTCTCTATACTATAGTATAGTGAGAAAGTAAAAAGGGAGCAAACGAGGTGGTTACTTTTTTGTTTAATTTTATAAATACTCTGTCAAAAGACATAAAGAATCTTTACATTTTCTCTGATGGTTATGGTGGTCAGGATAAAAACAACATCATCGTACGTTCCTTGCTTGCTCTTGTTGACAGTTGACACTGGACGATTCGATTCCATCGAAGAATATTTTCCGGCGCGAGGGCACTCCTTCATGCCCTGTGATAGGGATTTTGGTATCATGAAAAGGAAAATAAGATCTACTGACAGAACTTATACTTTAAAAGAGTATGTGGAGCAAATAGTTTCATCAAGTGATAAAGAAAAATTCACGGTAGTTTTACCGGAGACCGAAGAGATTCTACAGTTCAAAAAATGGGCTAAAGTAAATTATCAAGGACTAGTCTTATCGAAGGTATCATATGGCAGAGGAATTCCAAAGGAAAGAAAAGTTAAGCTTAATGTAAGCAGGTTCCGTCATTTTTCTTACAATTCCAAAAATGTGGGCCAAGTTGTGACCAGAGAGTTTATCGACGGACTACAAACGCACACTTTCAGCCTGAAGAGTGTTGTTCCAGTTGTCTTGCCCAAAGAAAAGGCGCATCCAGCAGGATACACCCCTTTGAAGAAGGCCAAATTAACTGATTTAAAGTCAATCAAGGACTGTTTACCACACGAAGAAGACGTTCAAGAGTTTTGGCAGGAAATATTCAATTGGCCAACAACGGAAGCTGACGTCAACGAATCCGATGACAATGATGGCATTTGAAATGGACTTTAAAACAATATGTTTAAACTTGTAATGTTAAATTTGTAAAATAACAATTTATTACTTGAATTAGGCTATTGTTTTTCTTTTTATTATCCCATATTTCCCCTTTATTTGAGAAACAACACATATCCAAACACTTTAATTGAACTTATTAAAATAAATAAAAGACAAATTAATCAATTTGACACACCACACATACATAATGACCTAGTAGTTAAAAGGGAAAATGGTTGTTAAAAGATTACTGAGTTAAGTTTTGAGAAAAACAGTTTTTTTAGTTTCCCAAAACTTTGCTTTTTTGGATATGTGTTGTTTCTCAAATAATAGATTCAAATAATATAGCCACGGATCATAAGTCTGAAACCGTAATCAGGATGGTCGCGCAATCTGTTTACTAGCAGTTAACAATAACGCCTGCTAAACTTTAGTTATTGATAAGCGAACTATTTGCTCCCCCTTCAAACAAATGTATTTCATTGGTGTAAATGTATAACCACATGCATAGGTGTTGAGCCTCGGTTTGTAAGACCACGCCCGCCGCCTCTCCACGTCGGTGATGAACTATCGCATTCGAATCATGACGTCAAAAAAACCCATATATGCAAATTTTCATCAAAATCGTTAGAGCCATTAGAGAGATCCCCGAAATAAATGTATAAACAAATATACAAGAATTGCTCGTTTAATAAGCTAACTAGCGGCTCTGCCCATGGACGCTTCGCGTCCCAACCCCGCCTCGGCCTACGGCCTCAGATGGCTGCTTCGCTTCGCTCGCAGTTGAAAACTCTCTAAAGGCTCTCGCTAATGTTTGGCTCGTTTGTACCTGCGTGAAAGAGCATCGTTCAGTATTTTTAACATCTGGATTGTATCCTATTCGAATATTTAGTGACTTTGAAGGAGGTATAAAAAGAAGCTGTACCTATTCGCCTTCTAAGTGACTTGAATGGTGGTGTAAAAAGAAGTTCAGATTTTTAAATTTTATGCGCAATTTTCAGACTTTATGCGCGTTTTTGAAGACATAAGACCTAGCACATTCAATTCCTGATGTCAAATAACCCCTGTACCGGTATGCAAAATTTCATCAAAATCGTTAGAGCCGTTTTCGAGATCCGCGACAGATACAAAGGTACAAAGATAGATACAAGAATTGCTCATTTAAAGTAGGCTAATAGAATAAAAAAAATATATTTTTTAATAAAATAATTTTTAATAAATATATATGTCCACTGAATTGTTAATTAAATATTTTTTGTTAGTGAATTCAAACTGTTTTTTGTATGTTCTCTCCATTTGAATATGAAATAATTTGTAGTAAAATAATTGGCGTTTGACATTAACCCCGTAAAAATGAAAAACAAATATGTCTTCATAAAGTCATAAACTAACAAGTGAAAATGTTTAAGGTATGTAGGTCTACACTGAAAGGACATAATAGACCTATGTATCATCCCGAGCACTTCTGTGAGTTTCGGTTTATCCGGAAGCAGTTAGTAAAAACAGCAAGTTATTCTGAAGTCATTTTAAATTAGGTTAGATCTAATAAACATAGTTTTATCCGTGAATCATTCGTTTTAAACTTTCTAAAAAAATAAAATTAAGTAAAATACACTTGTCTATTGGGCGAGAGTTGTTAGCAACTGCGTTGTAATATGCGTTCCCCATCGCGAATCGTATGGCGCGATCGTGTCATGCAGCTCGCGTCATGTCATCTCACACGCGTCAATCGCGTCCTAATATGCGCCTAGCCTTAATGATGACACAGACAAAGTATAATCACCACCTTCAAAGTATAAGTCTATGAAGAAGAGATTTTAAATAAATGTAATTATAACAACTTACAAGATTTTTGTAAATAATAAACTTTGATGTTTGATGTTTAAAGTTGCAGTCTTTCTTTCCCTTTTAAAGATGATAAATTAGTTTAAACTTAAAAAGCTTGCATGTTCTTTTGAGTATGATACTTCATAGTATTGGCATATTTAATTGCAAGCTACCAACAGATAGTTTGGTTATGTAAAGAATGTCCTTTACTTAAATTAATTTACTTTCATTCCAATAGAGTAAACATAATGTAGGCCTACCTATAATTAGGCCTACTATTACTACCAGGTATAAGACCGTGGGGTGGGATTGTGTACGGGTGCAGAGGGGTCATCTAGAGCCGACAAGTTGCGCCAATCAATGTAGTTAAGCCACGGCTATTCAGCTAGTATACTTTATAGCACAATTTTTATTTAACGGTAGGCCTACTCGGTGTTTGAATGCGTTCTGCGTAGCAAAAGTTGGCGACGATGGAATCGGTTGAAGCTTGAACTGCGATCATGTAGGCCTACCTACACTTTAATTCTTGAAAAACATTTGTTATATTTCCTACAACTAGAAGATTGGGCAACAAACACACATCATAATCCCTAAATATAATTTATTTATATTTTGCTAACCCTAGAACCGGCAGATCGCACGAAACGTGCGATCATGACAGCACATTTGTAACGCGTGATTGTATTGAATATTTGACCCACTAAAAATCTTCCAATCTCAAAAAAACAAACACCATTGGAAAGGTAATGTTTCAAACTTTATTTTTTGTATTTAAAATTTCTTTCTAAATCGTATATTTACATACGTAATCATCGTTGCAGTTTATTAGTTTTCTACAAATCAATCGGCGCCCGGAAATTCATACAAAACATAACGAAATTACTCAACTTTTGTCAATCTCTAAAACCCGCCCAGTAGGTTGTCTTAGTTAAACCTATGTACCAATGGATTCATCACAATTTCCCCTATCCAAAACTTTCATCAAATCAAAAATCGGACCAATAGTATTGAAGTAAGAAGGGGTTTTGTAGACCCTTGCAATTGGTCAGTTTTCCAACCAATAAACAGCGTTATTTATTTCACGTGAGATCTTTATGACCTCAATAGTTTTTTATAGATATTTTGGTATCTTTGTAAAGATAATTCTTCAAGCTAACTTCCCCTGTAAACCAAATTTGCTATATTTGAACAGTTTATTGTGTAGGACCGTGGGAAAGTGACTGCTAATACGGTCTCACATAACGTTCAAATCTGTAGCGTAAAGGACTTTTATAGCATAGGGAGACATACGAGAATGCGCGCGCAACTTGTACAGACGAGAGTTTGCTATATTTTTCTAACTTTTGTTATTCAAATACTTCTAAGTCGAACACTTTTATGAAAAGATAATTTACAAGTATACAGTTCAGTTCTTTGATTTATTCTCTACACTTTGTTATAATAATATTTTATTTTTGGGCACAGCATATATTAGTAAATTACGTTTCTAACTTGGCATACTTTTGATAGCAGACTTGTAGTAAGAACATAAAATCTCGTGTTTTCAAAATAAAAAATTTGAAAATGTTAAATGTTTTTATACAGTTCTATTTAGAACTAAATTACGAAACTTTTTTACATTTAAGGAAAAAATTACAAAAAATGTTTACTACTTTTTATGTAGACTTAAAGTTGAACTTTTATTTTTCGTTACTGAACATTTTTTGTTTCTTGAGCTAATAACTTTCTAAATTTTACATCTATAATTTTTTTACTGGCATATACAAATTCTTTGAACCTTTCGCTACAAAAAAGCTATGGAACACTTTTGGATTGGGGTTAATTTACTATTTTTGGCGAATTTTTTAATAAATGCTTGCACACGCCAAAAAATCCATTTTCGTTAACATTGCCGGTTCTAGGGTTAATAGCGAGTTCAAGTTTTATTTGTATTGAATCAATTAGCTAGTCTGCTAACAGCAAATATTTAGCCTGCCCCTTGTTCGGGAATAAATGTTTTTGAAGTGATAACTTCTATTGGCCCGTTGGGCACTTTCGCTTAACTATGTTTCTGAAATCTCGCATCACGCAAACTTTTTATAAACACAAGTCAGAGCGTGAAGAGGGCGTAGGCGATACATAGTATATAATAATAAGTTATTATAATATTAATATATTATGGTAATATTATATTATAATAAGTATGCGAAAAATAGTGACCATTATAAAGTAAGCATTATTTATTTAGTGACTAATGATTTTGAGTGAGGTATTAGTGTATGCACTCTACATAGAATTCTAAGAATCATTCAATATGTAAGGGATAATTATAATATTTGTGCGTTTTAAGTTTTGTAAAGAAGATTGATTTTTGTCTAACTGAAGTAAGTTTAGACAAAATTTTACATTGTTTTATTTTACTGTAACTTATTATTACCCGCTTAGATATAAAACTTAGCTTCATATTACAACAATGGAGGTCATACACGTTAGTATCTTTTCCTCACAGAGTAATTTCTTCTAGGCCAGATAGAAAATGCTTATTCTACTCTTTGGCTTTAATTTGTACACGATTCACTGGGGTTTGAGGTGAGTACCAGAGTTGTTAGTCATGTTTCAAACAATTGATATTGAGATATTTATTCAACAAAAAAGAATATATCGCGGATATGAGCAAACCAGTAACTTTTGGAACCTCCTGTGAAATTCAAGCAGCATCCGAAATATTTGTTATGAATTTCAGGTGTACAGAGATGGTTATTCGTTGTGGGAGAGTTTTGGCGAACTGATTGAGGGAGTAGGGAGGCTTAGGTTTACTGGGGAACTGACAAGAGGCCACTTTGTGATGTTCACATTCCTCTCACACCTTCTTTACCTGACAACTCAATGGATTAGTGTGGAGGAATTCCAGTCAGGGAGGAAATCCCCAGACTTGGGATTAACGATTAAAAAAATTAACGATTAAAATTAATCGTTAAAAATATGGGTAACTTTTAACTTAATCGTTACTTTTAAAACTGATTAACTTTTAACTCTTAATCGTTAAAATATTGGTTAACGATTAAAACTAACTTCAGTTAATTTGGCGGACGCCCGGAAAGATTCGTCACAATGGAAATGCCGGCAAGGTGGGTGGGCCTGGCGAGACAACATTCAATATTCCTTAGTTTAGGTTATTTATTGCTTATTGGC
>JAGFPH010008112.1:39455-59025 GCA_018207615.1 Philaenus spumarius | reverse complement strand
AATGGTTTTAAATTTAACATTGCTATTACGGGATAAAAATCTAAGATGGCCTCTACTACAACAAAGTGTTTAAACACAGTGCCGTGCGACGCGAGCGCATTCTCTTAGTTCTGCTTCGAAGTAACACAAACTATGTATGTTGTCAAAGCCCGGACACAAAACACAATGTGTAACATTAAGTTACACAATATTATTACATAGGCTACTAGGGGAAACCACTGCGTGCTCCGCACGCCATCCCCGTTAGAACCTTCTATACACATAATCAAGTTATCTTTTCTTTATAATAAAGGTGTAGGATTAATAATAACCAAAAAGCTAAGATGGTAAATAATGTTAAATGTTCAAAAACCCTAACCTAAAAGTTAGAAATACAGTAAATAGTTGCTTCAAAATTTGAAATCAGGTATTAAATTATCAGGTAGAAATATTAGAGCAAACAGTTTTATGTGTTATTTTATTCAATTTGTTGCTATGTTCATAATTCACCAGTCTAGGCCTAACCTTAGGATTTTTTCCGACTAAATTTACAAATATTGAAATAAAAAATGTTTTTATCAAAATGAATTATAGCCTAGCTGTTACTCAGGGATAGTAAAGCTTTTTATTACCATTTTTTCAATCAGTTCAGTTGTTCTAGAGATCCCTCTCCCCCTACATACAAACAAATTTTACCTCTTTATAATATTAGTTTAAATTTGTTTTTAAAAATTTCTTAATACACGCATATATGATTTACTTATTAAAGTAAATAAAATTATAAATATTTAAAAACTGTTATTTCGGTAAAAAAAGAAAACTACGATCACTTCATAAATAAGAACATTAATGGAAAGTAAATTAAACTAATACAAAGGTTATAGTTTAATATACACTCAACACTAATAAAATATAGACTGCAAGGACAATGTACTTTAACAAATATTTGTTCCTTACTTTAAGCACGCAATCAAATAAATTGTACAAAGTAAAACACGGGCATCGACTGTCTACTGAGACTGAGATAGTGAGATGTTAAGAAACAACTCCTTCATTTGGCACATATCCAAAAGATATGAGAGCCGGAATAGGAGCCGGAAATTGGGTGAGTTAGTGGACTACTGGACTACTGAACGACAATCCTTACGCTTCACATATCACCGGATGTAAAGAAAGAAAACAGTGAGCCCTTCAGTTAGTGAACTACTGAACTAGTGAACTACAATCTTGTGGATATCTGAAGTACTTCATTCGGCTCAGTCGAAGTGAGCCGATCTTCTGAACGGCTCCTTCATGAGTTACACAAGTCTATATATGATATATATAATTTTTGGACGCCCAGATAACCTGGGCATATATAAGAAATTACTGTAATCATAACGACTCAGCTAATGAATGTGGAAATTATTCAAGGGGATTAGCTGGAGAGTATAGTTGGAAATTACCATTACATTTCACACAATGCATTGCGTGCTTCGCACGCCAACCCCCATATTGGGAGTATTTTCTAAACACATTGCATTGCTTGCTTCGCACACCAACCCCCGTGATGGAAGTATTTTCAATACACGATGCATTGCGTGCTTCGCACGCCAACCTCGGTATTGGGAGTATTTTCAATAAACAAGGCATTGCGTGCTTCGCACGCCAACCCCCCATATTGGAAGTATTTTCAATACACAATGCATTGTGTGCTTCGCACGCCAACCTCCGTAATAGGGGTATTTACAATACACAATGCATTGCGTGATTTGCACTCCAACCCCGATATTAGGAGTATTTTCAATACAGAGTGCATTGTGTGCTTCGCACGCCAACCCCAGTATTGGGAGTATTTTCAATAAACAATGCATTGTGTGCTTCACACGCCAACCCCGATATTGGAAGTATTTTCAATACACAGTGCATTGCGTGCTTCGCACGCCAACAACCTTATTGGGAGTATTTTCATGTCACGGTGCATTGCGAGCTTCGCACGCCAACAACCTTATTGGGAGTATTTTCATTTCACGGTGCATTGCGTGCTTCGCACGCCAACCCCAATATTGGGAGTATTTTCAGTACACAGTGCATTGCGTGCTTCGCACGCCAACCCCAATATTGGGAGTATTTTCAATACGAAATGCATTGCGTGCTTCGCACGCCAACCCCAATATTGGAAGTATTTTCAATACACAGTGCATTGCGTGCTTCGCAGGCCAACCCCGATATTAGGAGTATTTTCAATACAGAGTGCATTGCGTGCTTCGCACGCCAACCCCAATATTGGGAGTATTTTCAATACACAATGCATTGCGTGTTTCGCACTCCAACCCCGGTATTGGGAGTATTTTCAATACACAGTGCTTTGCGTGCTTCGCACGCCTATCCAGATATTGGGAGTATTTTCAGTACACAAGTAGCAGTGAACGTGTTAAGGCGTGCCCTCCCCTCCTTCGGCAAAAGGAGTCCAGGGATATTTTTGACCTCCCCAAGAAAACGTTTAAAATTTGGAAAGCCAACTTGGCTGATCAGGTGAAATAATAACCAACACAGCATTGAGTCTGTACCTTTACACCGTCAGTGAATACACAAAGACCTATAACACTCCTAGAGGCCGCACCAAGTAGTGATACAGCAGTTCATGTTTGAACTCTTGTAAAAAATAAAATAAGTATATGTAAAATCAAACGGCACATAACATTTAAAACATATTTTAGTGCTAATCTCTTTAATGAAAAATACCTGACTATAATTAATAATATACATATTTTCCTTTCCCTGGGAATTAGGGGGGGGGGGAGGTAGCCCATGGTCTAGTTCATTTAACACTAAGATATATGTACTGTACAATTTACACTAATGACCGAAGGTACTTGGTAGAACTCCGTTTTAATGAAAAAACAAACCGCACAATTTTTAGTTAATTTCTACAAAATAATTGAGTCTTGATAAATCTATACTAATATTATAAAGAAATAAAATTTGTTTGTTTGTATGTAGGGGGTTGTCTCTGGAACCACTGAACCATTTGAAAAAATAGTTTTACTCAGGACAATTATTTCAATATTTGTAAATTTTGTCGGAAAAAATCTTAGTTTAAGACCAACACATGTATTTACATTTATTATAGAGCCCTGAATGCACCGTGCGTCGGGCGCTTCTCGTAGTGTCCAGTGTCAAGCTCACAGTGCGTCCTTTAGCAGTGAACGTGTTAGGCCCCATACCCCGGTCTAGCCCCCCCCACAGAAAATATCATAAGGGCGCCCATGAACTAGACTTCGTATTTGAACAGTTATTGTAATTAATTATAAAATACGACGTGTCATATCAAGCGCCACCACATCCTGTTGGAACTGCAATCGTAAGAGCTCCTCCAGGACTGAACCGATGAAAACCGGTTTAGTACTTATATGACAGAGGTGGATCTTATAAAGAGGCGACAGTAGAAGCATTTGTTCACAAACATGATGACATGCGTACAAGATATTGAATTTAATTACGTTTGCGTTTTCTACAGATCGTACATTTCAGATTGCGCAAAACTTACTGCTCAGTCCAGTAGAATTATAGAACATTTTTTGAAAGTTTATTGTAATTCGTTTCAGAATGCCATTTGGAAAAATCGATGTGTTTATGCATAAAGTAAATGGCATTTTACCAGATCCACTTTTGAACATCCGGAATATTTTTTAAATAGCGGTTTAATATGCAAAAATTGGAAAAATTCGGTTTTCTTTAAAAAATAGTTTTAAGACAGTTGCCAAAATGGGTATTTCAAATTTTGTATACTTGTAGTGTACTAAAAAACGGTTCATTTGAGACTATAATAATTTTTTTTAATTTTTTTCCCCCCGCTTACACACTTCCTCAGCAAGGGATATTTAATTAAATTACAAGTGAAAAAACATAGACCGACCGGGAGTTGAACCCGGGACCTTCACGTTTCCGTCGTGATGCTCTGCCAACTGAGCTACCCTGATATCTCCAGATATTGGTCGATGTTATTTTACTTGTATGGTTTTACTGCAATTGTGGTTTTTTCCCTTGTAATTTAATTAAATATAATAATTTGTTTAAATAATTGCAAATTACAGATTGAACTTTCCAAATTTTGAAGTATTCTTCATTCTTTGATAAAAGAACCTAGGCCAATGAAAGTTTCAGAAAATAAGCTTTTTATGGCCCTTAAGTTACCATTGAAGCTTAACTAAACAATATTAATCGGTTTACGAGATATTTAATTTATTTGTTTAAAAAAGGGTTAAATGTTTAATACAATCAGACCCGGTCGTACGAGGCTCATCCGGTGCTCATGCTTAAGACTTATATTTTAAGTATACGTCTAGAGTAAATCAAATTTTAATTACTTTAACAATCAAAATGGCATCTGAAAAGTACGACTTTTTAAGTTTTTTTTTTAAATATCTCTGCAGCAACAAATGGAAATATTAGTATGCCACTTTAATATTCCAATAGCTGGTATTCCTTGGTCGCTGGTATTACTAGGCCGTGAGGTGTGTGATGAAACTCTCGATGCGCGCAGGAGGGGAGGTAGAAGAGGGGAGACATAAACCAACTAAGGTGGTCGGTATTTGTTCCCCTAGCAGCTGTCCCGCGCATGCGTAAACCATCTCTTTGCCACTGCGCATCCCCAAGACAGTTTCATCACTCGCCTCGCGAGTAATAATTACTCACGCCCAACTAAAAAAATACGAAAGGGATAATCAATGATTAGGATACTAAATCTTACAAGGAATTCAAAACTTCATTTCCGCAGCTTTATCAGGAATAGGAAGAGTATGTAAAACAAATCGCTCTTTCTCTGTCGGTCTTTCCGTCTGTGTGTCTTTTTGTTAGTCCGCGCTAATCTCCGGAATGGCTGAACCAATTTTGACGAAACTTTCATTTGCATGTTGAGGACTTTTTGGAGGTTAATCTAGGCTACTTTTTATCCCGGAAATATTTAGGGTTCCTATTTAACAAATTTAAAAATGATGGACAAAATTAGAGGTTTTGCGAGTGCGTTACACGCGGCCATTATGACTGAAACAACTGATTTGGATCAAAAGTTTACTAACACTTTGACAAGATCTTCTGCGTTTGAATTTGGTGTATGGGCTGGTTTAACCGTTAAATATATATCAAAACATGGAAATATTGCGAAATGTACTCGTAGATGTTGAACACACCTCAAAACCTGATTTGTAATTAATATTTTCGTTCGGGAGTTATGAGGAACAAACTGACAGAAAACGGGATGTTTAGCGTTTATCGGTGCATAGCTAACCATTTATTTTACATAGGCCTAAAAAGGATACATAGATCGATTTGGGCGAAACTCACTGTGCGTTTTTGGGCCGTGGAACTCGGATCTAAAATATTTTTTTTTTGCGTGTAATGGTAAGGCACATTATTTGCCTGATTATCCTATTATTTATTTAATTACATCTACGAGCGAAGTCGCAGGTACCAGCTAGTTGATTAAGGTAAGACAGCAGTCGAAAATCGGGGGAAAAAAATATTTAAAATAATAATTGTATTTTGTAGAACAGGTTTTTCTGAGCACATAGATACCAAATAGTATGAAGAAAAAAACAATGTTTATGTTTTACAGTAATTTTTATAACCCATTACACCTAGGTTTAGCGTTCCCAAGGCTCAGTTTTGTTAGCGTTTCCTATGTTAGTTTTTATATAATGTGCTGTTAGAAACTTGATTCAGGTGTTTGTGTTGGCCAAACAGATTCAATGAAAGATGAAGAACGCAGCTGCTGTTTGAACGGAACTATATGTTTTTATTTGCTTTATGAAATAAACAAAGTTTTATTACGTTTCGAGTCGATTATTTTGGTAAATTGTTTGAAGTGTTTTGTAATTTTTTTTATAAAGTGATTTTATTGTCAAAATGCCTCGAATAAAACGTTTTGGAAAAGGAAAGATACTGGTACCACGCGTACTAAAAGATATACTATTATTGTCGAAAGTGAAGGGTTAACCTCAAATAATGATAAGCTTGGGCCTGATGATGGAAGTATGTCTCATCCAAAACTAAACTTAGGTACTAAAGTTGGAAAAAAAAATAATAATAAGGCAAAGATAACTGCTAAAAGAAGACTGGAAGTTGTGGAAAAAGAAGAATAATCCTCTTACGGAGCTGGGTTTTTTTTTTTTTTTTAAATAATCAAGTACAGAAAACAATAGTATTTTAGATGGTTTTGACTTCTTTTCCGAAAGTTGAGTTTTTTAAACTTAGGTACACTTTTTTCCCACAATTATGAACCGATTTCCATAAAATTTTGTTTGTGTGTTCCTCATCATCTAAGAAATAATATTAGGAACCAATTTCCTTGACAGTTAAAAACTTTTTCATTTAAAAAACATTGAGTGTTGAAAAATTACACGATATTTTATCAAATTTTAAAAGTTGTACGAAAAACCTATTTTTGCTAAAAAAAAACTTTTGCTTCCTATTATTTTAGATAATGATGTATAAAATTGGGTAAAAAAATTCAAGTTGATAGGTTAGTTTTTGTAAAAGTTATGTGTACGTAAAAATGGTTGTTTTAACATGGACGAGATAGGGACTGCTGTCTTACCTTTAATGTTTAATTTAAATAGGATTGGTTTTGCAGTTGAATCTTTAAAACGAAGAACAATTCCGTTGTACTCTACAGATGTCACCGCACCCGCGGCGAGATTGAACTGTTTTCTTCCGCTTGCGCCTTCAATCCGTGTAGATATATGTTACCCGCCAAACTAGATTTGGGGGTCAAAGATAGTTGAACAATAATAAATTTAATCTAAAGTTATCGGCTGACTTATGACTTCTTAGAGGTGTTGATATCTTATTGACAGAATTAGGACGCCTACGCTGGTACATGCCTTTTGAGTAGTTTACTAAACCAGCGATTCTCAACCTTATTTTAGTAGCGACTCCTCACCAACATTTTGTCCATGAACTGTACTCCCGCCGGTTTATAATTCGTATCTATATCAAAGCCCACTAAAGAATACCGTTGCGAGGCGGCCAATAGGATGGGCGCGCAGCGTTGCCATATCTACTAGCCTCGAACACTCCTGGTATTTACCGCTCGAGGCTTGATCGCATAGTTTAAAGAATTATAAATGCGTTGAGTCAGCCGCAGTAGGTTAGAAGCGTGGAAAGAACGTGACAACGCCGCACTACGGCGATTGGAGCGTTCAAGGTCTCGGTGTGCACAAGCCCGTCCCTCAACGGTATTCTTTAGTGGGCTTTGATATAGTGCAAGTCTAGCGTCAGTAGTGAGGAATTAGTACAGCAATAGGGTTAGAAATAAATACAGTTTAATAGTATACGAGTACTATAAATACATATCGAGCTTGATTTGTGAGAAGATATACTTGATAGAATAAACTTGGAACACAAAATCTCACAACTAATACGTTTATTAACCCAAACGCGTTTCAACGACAAAGTCGCCATCTTCAGTGATGCACGAGCTACACAATAGTCAAACTATAACTTCTCGAGATAACTTGCATCACTGAAGATGGCGACTTTGTCGTTGGAACGCGTTTGAGTTAACAAACGTACTACTTGTGAGATTTTGTGTTCAAAGTTTATTCTGTCAAATATATGAGTACTAAAATTGAAAAATTAGTTCTGCCATTAATTTTGTTATAATTAAAAAGAAAAAATACTTTAATTTTTAAACACTTCCGTCACTTATTTTACTTGCAATGCATATTAGTGGAAGCCCTGTCGTTGCTTTGCTGCACACAAGTTTTTGAAGTTAGTTTCAAAAGAGTCAAAGTATAATCTTATGTCTGGGGCAGCAGTCAACTTATGTAATATAACCTAACGGAATTTTCACCACACCTTTTCAATAACAGTGACAAGTTCCTAACAGAAGGACTTCTAAAAAATTACAATACGAACTATGTTAAAAAAATGTAATTAAATATGTTTTCCCATAAACTTTTAGTGTATTTAAAAAAAAATCATCCGAACTAAAAATTTGAAAATAATTGTAAAAAAAACGTGGGGTGCTTTTCATCATATGTTACAAATATTTCATTGGTACATATTTATAAAAGTAGAGTTATTATAAAAATATAGTATAACGCACCCCATGCTTTTTTTTACAATTATTTTCAAATTTTTAGTTCCGTTTGCTTTTAAAGCGCATTTTTGTAGTTTTTATACTATTATTTATTTTCATATTTTTTATTCTTATTTCTTAGTCTGGGGACCAAGATCAGTGCTCACTTACTACACCCAACAAAATTAATGAGCTCCCGAAGTTTCTGCATATCGTCGTGAATCATCCTGTATATAAAGTTTTTAATGACACTTGAAAACGTGTTCTGAGGACCATGATCAGTGCTCACTTACTACACCCAACAAAATTAATATTGCATTGACATCGGCCCTTGATAAGTGTGCAAAGTTTCAAATCAATCCGACGTTTTGAAGGGGGTGAAAATCACGTCGTGTTCTGGGGACCATGATCAGTGCTCACTTAGTACACCCAACAAAATTAATATTACATTGTCATCGGTCCTTGATAAGTGAGTAAAGTTTCAAATCAATCAGACGTTTTGAAGGGGGTGAAAATCACGTTCAAAGATTCCGTTACATATACCAAGCTAATAAAAGCGTACTAAAAAAAGCACGAGCCTAACTTAATTAGAATTTAAGTTATGTGTATTATAATTATCATTGAGTTTAATAGGCGTTCGGAGTGTCCTTATTAAGAAGGCTTTATATTTTTTACCTGTGGCCAACCACGTATTTTTTGTTTGGGGGGGCACTAAGTCGAAGGGGGGAGGGTCTGCCCCATTACTGCACCTAAATGTATGTCATGGTATTTTAATAATGAATACTAGTAGTTCTGTGAACAGTAGACCTCGCTCGTTAAAATAACAAATGTGGGTTTGAGCTTAGGCTAAAAAATAATGTGCCAGTAAGCACAAGGTTTAGCCAGCGAAACATTATTTTACAATTCCCGCGATTCCGGGATTTCTAGTTCTCGTTTTTTCTCTTTTCTTGAGCTTTAACTGCTAAAGATTTTCTTTTAGAGGCATTGTGTTTTATTTAGGTTAATAATGCGTAAGATAGCTAAAAATATCAAGTTATAGAGGGAAAACATATAATTAAATATTTACATACTTAAATAACTAAAACTTAACAATGTATTTACAGTTCCATAACTTCCATATCTTATTCCAATATTAGAAATAATGAAAACAAACGATGTTAAAACGTCGTGATAGTGATCTCAACTTTATTCTCAACCCATGTACCAACACTTCCCACGGTGTCCAACGGTCATTTTTTGTATGTCCTTTATCTCCGAGCGGTTTCATTTCTTTCATCTCATTTTGTAATTCAAGTAAAGCTAAGTCAAATACTTTTATGAAATTTACAAGTATTCAGTTTAATTCTTTGATTTATTCTCTACACTTTCTTATCCCCTACACATTCTTATGCCATTTTTTGCAAAGGATATATTCCTAAATTACTATTCAAAACAGGCCTAGTTTTGTTGCAGTCTTGTAGTAGGAACATAAAAACTTGTGTTTTCAAAATAAGAAATTTGAAATTGATAAATATTTTTATATAATTCTATTTAGAACTAAATTACGAAACGTTTTTACATTTATGAAAAAATTACAATAATTTTTACTACTTTTTATGTAGGCCTAAAGTTGAACTTTTTCCTTTCGTTACTGAACTTGCTAAGAAATAATAAATGTTTCTTGATCTAATAACTTTGTTAATTTTACTTCAATCATTTTTTTACTCTTTGAACCTTTATCTACAAAAAAGCTATGCAACACTTTTGAATTGGTTTATAATAAACGTATAAAAACATGGTTGAAATACAAAAACTTGGACGATTTACGGCTATTTTGTGAGCTTACCGTTAGAGATACGGAAAAAATCAAGGATACAATTTTGTTGAAAACCAAATTTGCTACTAGCAAAATGTCATTAGTTTTTAAATTCGACTTACGGTTAAGCCCCAAACTGGCTTTGGAAAAAAGCTTACACTGAGAGAAATGGTGCGGCCGCCATTTTTATTTTATTTAAGGTTTTAAAAATGAAAAATGGAAAAAACCTCATATATACATGGCTCGGCCTAGGAGTAAGGAACATTCATGCAAACAATCATCAAAATCGGTCAAGGCGTTTGGCCGTAATCGTGAGACAGACACACAGACATACAGACGAAATGCCGAACGGTGGAGTTAAAACGGAGACCTCGCTTCGCTCGGTCAACAAACAAGAATGAATGTTACCACTCATGGCTTATCACTTCACCTATGCATTGCAATGTGATGGCTACTTTTTATTCCATTCTATGCTAACAGTCTTCTTTTTGTCTCACCAGCCATTTTATCAATCACTGCTTCCGGTTTGATAGTTGTGTCTCCATGGGTAGCAAGTGCACTCAGTCTTTGATCCCTCTTCAAACTTCTAGGAACACTTTTCACCCTTTTCATTATAAACCGAGCAAACTAGTTCGATTTGGACCCGAACAAATAAATGTTTGCCTACAGCTCTGATTTGGATGCCGTTTTCTGAATCGTGTTCAGAAAAATACCAGGGAAAAGTCTATATACGACCGGTTTCGGGAGAAAGCGGAAGTGCATAAAGTACATCTGAAAGTGCATAATTTTTTTTAAATCTCTAAAAATAGACGAAAAGCCGCGAAAATCTCTACTCTCAGGGTTTTCGGAAAGAAAATTTCCTCTCGTTGGTTTTTGGGGGGCGCTGATTTCAATTCTGACCATGCGAAATGCCCCCGGTGCACCGGATTGGCTCTGAGGGTTGCGATCGGGGAAAGTCTGTGAAGCTGCGACAGAGACTTGGAAGTCTGAGACAGAGACTTGAATTTAACAGCATTCTCGATGAAAATGGTAGGATTGGGGTCTATAAAAACCATTTTGTAGGTTTTTTAAATTTTCAACAAATGTCCCTTTGGAAGTATCGTGATCCATTCATATTTTTACTTTCTCCCCCTATACCATAGTATATGGAGAAAGTATTGTATTCGTAAAAATTTTCGAGTTTTAATTTTTGGGGGAAATATCCGTTTTGGGTCCCCCTGAACCTAAAAAGTGGTTTTCGGAGTGATGTCCGTGTGTGTGTCTGTGTGGATGTTATCAGACCTAGAGCCTAAACCAGTCGTCCGATTTTGATGAAATTTGGTATGGAGGTACTAATTCACGGTATCTCCAGGCGTTTTTTTCATTTTTGTGAATTGTTTATTTTTAAGGGTAATTTTCCCATAAAAACCCTTAAAATAACGGAAAAATCAACTTTTCTCAAAAACGGCTCTAACTATTTTGATTAAAATTTTATAGTTTAATAGGGACCTAAAGTACTATAAAATGTAAAATTTTAATCAAAATCGTTCTAACTGTTTTTGAGAAAAGTTGGTTTTTCCGTTATTTTATGGATTTTTATGGGAAAATTACTCTTAAAAATAAAAAATTAAGTTCCTATAATGAGGGAGAAAGTATGTGTCAGTTTCCTGATACCGTTTATTTTATAATATCAACCTAAATCCCGAAAAGTCATAATTTATTGTTGTTTTTGTTTATAAAAAATGCGCGAAAGTTCCTTGCCTGATAGTTTTTGTATTTTACATACCTATGTGCTACCCTTAAAGTCACTGTGGATGTCGCTTGCTGTTAAATTCAATAACATGAGCAAAATCTCTATTGGTTGGGCTATAAGATCAATTTAAGAGGTTTCTCAACTTTTTAAGATGAAAAACGGCGTCCGAAACACGTTTGTACGAAGTGTATGTTTTCGCTGTTTTACGCGAGGTAAAGAAGACCCTCAGTTAAAGTTGTGTGGCGCAACAGATTCGGCCGAATACAACCGAAAAATCCCATTTATTTCGGATTTAGAAATTCATCGGCCGTGTATGGGCGAACGAATCTGTCGCAAAGGACGGACAGATTCATTGTTTTGTTGGGGGATCGTTCGGCCGAGATCAGCCGTATAAGGCCGAAGCTTGTTCGGCAGAACACGGCTCCAGTGGACGGCGTGGCTGATACTTATGGCACTGGGCAGTGATTTTCTACGTTCAGCGGCATGAAGGTGAAAATAATTTTTTATAGATGTTGAAGACCTTTTATGAAGAGGAATTTGTTTTTAAAACTATATGTGTGGCATAAAAACAATACATTTGGAAATGTATGCAGTTTGTTAGAAAAGTCCCGGAACGGTTTAATATTTAGTATATAGGGAAAATTTGAAGGTAGATATGATTGAGGAACCTACTCTATGTAAAATTCTATTTTATTAAGAATTCAAAAAAAATTCTCCGCCATCTTGTATCCGCCATTTTGAATTTAACTTTGTTTTTTTTTTTAATGAGAAGGTGATCATGTGATACATCATTTCAATGTAGAATTTTGAGAGAAAACCATCGGTGAAGTTTGCACATCCATATATTTAACCGATTAAAAATGGCGGCCAAAAAACAACGAAATCGTGTTTTCCGATTTTGCCCCATTTTGCTGTACTATTATTTTTTTATATTTAGTATTATTCTTTTTGGATTCAGAATTAAATAAGCTTTCAAACGATATGCCATACAACGATATTTGGTTGAAACACTCGAAATCAATTTCGAAAAAATCAAAATGGCTGTAACTCAAAAATTTGAAATACTCCCAAATATCGTTGTGTGACATATCGTTTGAAAGTTTATTTAATTATAAATCCAAAAAGAATAATAATTAGTACAACAACAACAAAATATTATTTTAATCTGTTAAAGATATGGATGTGCAAATTTCACCGTTGGTTTTTCTTGAAATTCTACTTCGAAATGATGTATCACATGACCACCTTCCTATTAACAAAAAAAAAAACAAAGATAAATTCAAAATGGCGAATACAAGATGGCGGATATTTTTCTAAAATTCTTAATAAAATAGAATTTTTACATAGAGTAGGTTCCTCAACCACATCTACCTTCAAATTTTCCTTATATACGAAATATTAAACCGTTCCGGGACTTTTCTAACACACTGTAGGCTATATTTGACAAATGCGAACAAATACAGTCAGAGTATTTGTGTATGACCAGCCTGGTATTAATAATTGCTGTCCAAGCAGAGAAATACACCGTGCTCTCTAAGCCGTGTAGAGAGAACGGAGAAAGGTAGCCTATTCAGCCAAGAAGATTTATATTGGCATATCGGGATATAGAGGAAAAGTAAGAAGACCCTGGTTAGAAATGGATCGAGGCCGTGGAAGATTTATTGAAATGAGTGTCGGAAGCTAGAGAACGAACGACCAGACACAAGAGAAGAGAGGTAACTCTGGGAAGAGGCCAAGACACAATTTTATTAGAGATACGATGGAAATGTAGGGCAGACATTTTTCCAAAGTCTTAATAAAATAATAATTGTGTCTGCATCTGGCTTTATCAATTTAAGGGTCTGCTGTAGTGGCGGCCATCTTGGATTTTTATCCCAAAGAGCAATGTTAAATTTCAAACCATTTATTTCGTTTATTTTTTATCATAAAATTGTTTGCAAGGTCTCATTTTAAGCACAGTCACAATACGCATCCGTCTTGCAATTTAGTTTTTTTAAATGCTTTTGATTTATTATGTAATTGACATTTTGTAAGTACAAAGTTTGAATTTTTTTCCTAACACAATACAAAATTAATAATGAAAAATAATTTGCAAGCCGGATCCGAAATTTTATAAAGAATATTCAGTTGTTTTTTTTTCAACACTCAATTACAAAAGATAGACTTATAAAATGGTTTGAAATGAGGCAATGTCAAAGCGTTCCGCTGCAACAAATTGCACTGTTTAGATAGGGATATAGTGAGAAGCGCTTTCGTTTCCGGCTGCTTTCTCGTTTACTGGAGCAGACCCTTAAGTATTGACTTGCCTGTATATTTTGACGCGTTTCGGAAATTCATTCCGTCCTCACAGAAAATTGCTCTAAATTGAGGTACATTAACACGTTCACTGCTAAGGACGCACATGCGTGAGCTTGACACTGAACACTATGAAAAGCGGCCGACGCACAGTGCATTGCGTGCTTCGTACGCCAACCCCCGTATTGGGAGTATTTTCAATACACAGTGCATTGCGTGCTTCGCACACCCAACCCCCGTATTGGGGGTATTTTTAATGCACATTGCATTGCGTGCTTCGCACGCCAACCTCCGTATTGGAAGAATGTTCAATACACAGAGCATTCCGTGCTTCGCACGCCAATTTTAAGCCTATATGTGTCCGCTTTAAAATATTAGTGATTATTACGTAGAAAGGTTCAAAAATAAAAAATAAAGTAATTTAGGCTGTAAATATAAAACATAAAAGGTCAGCTCCTAGCATAGGAAATACGAAATTTGCGTAGAAGTGAACGTGTTAAAACGAATTACTTCTTAAAATAACGTTGTAGGCACTTTATGAAATTAATTTGGTACACCATCGCGTGTTACCGTTTATAAGGAAGCGTGCATTAACATTGTTGTCCCAACAATGCACAATTAAAATCAACAATGCTTCTGGCAACAGTGCAAATTGCACATTTCCTTATGAATATGCGCAACACTCTGTTAATTTAATAAAACCCATTGTTACCGTAATTGCCAGATCCAGTTGGACTTTAATCAGGTTTTCATGGACTTTATTAATTGACGATCAATATACAATCTCTCCGAACATGTAATTTAACCCAAACCAGATGAGGTAGTAAATAGTAGTTTACATTGTTTGTAACTGGAACAAAGTGTTTTAAGAGCACTAAAACTTTGTCAGTTAATGCCGTGAAGGGAACTGGAGAACGTAAAGCCTTGAATCCGTAATAGCGGAGCAGTTAAGTAGCGATGCTAATAATACTGTAATTTTGTTTAGGGCAGTACTAACCTCTTTTGCTCGCGCATCGAGACAGATCCGTAGAATTGATAAATTATATGTTCTTGTTTGAAGATATTCATTAAGTTCACTGAACACTGACGGCCGATGGGAGAGCCCGCGACCTTAGGCGTTAACACGCTCTCACTCTCGTTTATCAGTTTATTCAGAGTACGAGGGAGTAATACGAGTTTTGTATTTTAATACGACGTATTGGAACGGCCAATCGACCGATCCAATTGGGGTAATTAATTACATTAATTAAAATAAATTCAAAGTCAAAATAACAAAGGATTAAAGCCAAAGGGTGTCAGAAAAGCCCAAAATGAAGATAAAAAAGTAGTTTCCAATGTGAAAATAGTATTTAGTAATAGTTTTTGAAATTGTGTTAGTTAAATAAGTGCAGACTATGACGTATGCATTAGCGACAAGACCAAGCCAAAACCTTGCAGGACCTGACAGGAATTGACTTGTCCAGTCTTGTCTAAATTTGGTAGAAATGAATTAGCATTGAAAGATAGGGGTTTGTAATTTTATAAAAAAAAGTTGTTATTATTAGATTTATGTTAAAAGGAGAGTTAAATAAGCAAGGAGTAATAAAAATAATTTTGTTATGATAATTTGTTAAAAAGTTATAGACGAAAATGTAAGCGTAAACAAATCGATTTTGCAGAATTTGAATAAAATCCAAAAACAAAGTAGAGTCATTTGTAGAGTTAAAAAGGGTTAAGAAAATAAAGTAACAAAAAATATAAAGTTATAAAGTTTTATAGCTTAAAAATAAAGTGTAAAGTCATTCTTGGGCATAAAAAGGCCAATAACTCATAAAGTTCAAATGTAATTAAATCATAAAAAATAGCATTTAATAGAGTCAATAATAGGGCATAATCAAGCCGAAGTTCAATATAAATAAATAAATAGTTTTGTGAAGATAAAATAAATTAATAAAAATTTTTATTAATTCAAAATAAATACAAGGGAGATTAATAAAAGGGAAATATTGGTAAAATAGAGTATATATATGTGTAATAAATTGTAATGCCATGTGAGATATGAAAAGAGCTTTAAAGGGGGGGAATGAGACGCCGAAAACCAAACGAAGCCAATTAGAGTAACAACAAGCTGAATAACTAGACAACCAAACAAGCTATCAAAAAACCAACACCAGATTTACGCGTTTCAAGACCAACCAAAGAGGATACAAGCAAGAAAAAATGGAAAATTTCAAATTTACAGGAAATAAATTTCAAAATTTAAGCAGAACTAACGAAGTCTATAACTCAAGAAGGAAGAGGAGTAGAAACACCATTCGAATTCCAGGGAAACCAGAAAACGTAAACCAATCCATAGAAGTCAACAAAATCAAAATCCGACCACGCAAAAAGAAGTTATAGAGTTTGGGTGAAATCAATGCAAAAATTGTCAAACGACAAGTTCATACAGGCACCCAAGGCCCAGGCTGCGAGGGGAAGTGACGTCACCGGATCCACTACGAAGAGCAAAACATTGAAATTCAATAAATGAAGATAATAATTAAATTAGGCCTAATCGATGGGAAATAAAGGCACTAAAATTCATCAAATAAATCAGGAAATATATTAAGACCAAAAAATATATTTCTAAAGCAAGAAACCAGGATTTCTTGTTACATAGAGGAAGATGCTGGTTTGACAAGTAAAAAGTCGACGATAGAAGCCTGCATCCCCTTTAACATCAGTTTAGCACGGAACGCCGACGAGAAGACATCTGACCAAGCTCCGAGGGTACTTAGAGAAAGTCAAAGGGCGATCAGTTATCGGTGTGCGTTACGTTTCTAGCTCCGGCCTAAAGCTAAGTCGGGTCGTGATAATTTCGGGAGAAGAATATCCATATAAACGGCCTATCTTGCCAAAAGATACTACAATCAACTGGGAGAGGACAACTTTAATATAAGTCTAGGAGAAGACAACTGTAAGCCGAAGAAACCATTCTGGGGACCAAGGAGAACAACTTTAAATCGCTGGAAATCGACAGAAGGAATTACGCGTCGAACTTCTTGTGTTCTGTAAGTGGCAAACGATCATTGTTACTTATAATTTTAAATAAATCCCTTTTTTACAAAATAATAAATAAATTAAATTAAATAAATAAATTCAAGTAAATTCTGGGGAAATTGAATAAAGTAAACTCGTTTAGTAAATTTCATTACTCACAATGGCAAATCGTCGTATGTAAATAATATAATCATTAATATACAGATTTTAATTAATAAATTAATTAATCACTTTGCTACTTTTCAATATATGTAATTATAAGTTAAAGATTAATAAAATTCATTGTGTTTTTGAAAATAATAATTTGTTGTTTCAAAGTTAATGGATTTATGTTAATTAATAAATCGTTTTTGTGTTTTCAATAGAAAATTTTTGAATATATAATTTACAAATCCAATCAAATTAATCCTAAAACCATTCAGTGCTCTAGTGTAATTAAGTCAGCAGGTGAGTTATTCACGGATCACTACAAATTTAACTCCAAAGGGAACGATCCCGAAAAAGAGTCTAGAATTGAGCTAGTGTACTACACAAAAGACAAAAAAGGTCTAACTAATTTAAATTTAAAAAACTTAAGAATAGGAAACAAAAAGTTTTCCTTTTCTTGCCCTCGCCAAACCTCTTAAATTGTTCTAACGGGGTAGGTAGTACAACGGAACAACGTCAAATAAGGCCTGAAAACACTTGGGTGTTATTTGATGAGGGAAAGTGTTAAAGTTAACAACAAAAGGTTGTGTTTATTGAAAAAATTAAAAGGGTAGGGAGGTTTGCGCGTGGCAAGTGGCTCCCGAACGTGGGGCGAAAACCTTGCGATCCCGAAAAAGAGAGGTTTGCGCGTGGGTATTTCAATGTTAATTACTTTATTTATACCAGGTGTCTTAAAAGTCTTACCCCCACCCCTATTATTGTTTTTATTAATGGAAATAGACAGATTTGCTTTGGGGATTGTTAACATGATCAAAAATGGAGTTTTTTGGTGTATCGTAAATTTCAACACCTCCTCCCAAAATGAGGTATTTTGGCGGTAAGTCGAAAATTTTAAACGAGAGCCCCTATCGAGTGACACCTCATTTTAAAGGCCTTGATAAAAGAAGAAGGATTGGCGCAAAGCGCAAGTCTGCATGTTGACTCTATCCAACCTCAATGGCCAATCAAAGTTACAATTTTCCCCCCCTTAAATAACATTGAAATGTTAAAGATGCATCTGTTATTTTTTACAAGGGTTTAATCCAGTAGATCACCCAATCCAAGTTATAAAACATAGTAATTAGTATAAAAACAGTAAAGCTACGCCCTCTGGAATTCCCAGGTACTGCACTTTAATAACTTTGATCCCCCTAACCCCACTATAATTTCGAATTTTTTGAAACCCTTTCTTAGCGAGCGCCTATGGCGCTAGAGAAAGCTGATACCAAATTTCATTCCAATCTGTTCTGTAATTTTGGAGAAATCGTGATTTAGTAATTTTTACACTCGAAACCCCCATAAAATTTCCAATTTTTTAAAACCCTTTTTTAGTGAACACTTATGGCCCTAGAGTAAGCTACATACCAAATTTCATTCCAATCCGTTCGGTAGTTTTGAAGAAATCGTGATTTAATAACTTTGATCCCCCCCTATACCCCCCCATTTTTTTCGATTTTTTTAAAACCCTTTCTTAGCGAGCGCCTATGGCCCTAGAGGAAGCTAATACCAAATTTCATTCCAACCTGTTCGGTAATTTTGAAGAAATCGTAATTTAGTAATTTTTACCCCCCAAACCCCCCTAAAATTTCCAATTTTTTAAAACCCTTTCTTAGTAAGCACCTATGGCCCTAGATGAAACTACATACCTAATTTCATCCCAATCCGTTCGGTAGTTTTGACGAAATCGTTTTTTAATAACTTTGATACCCCAAATCCCCCTAAAATTTCGAATTTTTTCAAATCTTTTCTTAATGAGCACCTATGACCCTAGAGGAAGGTACATACCAAATTTCATTTCAATCCGTTCGAAAGTTTTGAAGAAATCGTTTTTAATAACTTTGATCCCCCCAAATCCCCCTAAAATTTCCAATTTTTTCAAACCCTTTCTTACAAAGCACCTATGGCCTTAGAGGAAGCTACATACCAAATTTCATTCCAATCCGTTCGGTAGTTTTGAAGAAATCGTTTTTTAATAACTTTGATCCCCCCAAAGCCTCCCTAAAATTTTTTATTTTTTCAAACCCTTTCTTAGTAAGCACCTATGGCCCTAGAGGAAACTACATATCAAACTTCATTCCAATCCGTTCGGTAGTTTTGAAGAAATCGTATTTTAATAACTTTGATCCCCCAAACCCCCCCCCCTATAATTTCGAATTTTTTAAAACCTTTTCTTAGCGAGCGCCTATGGCCCTAGAAAAAGCTAATACCAAATTTAATTCCAATCTGTTCGGTAATTTTGGAGAAATCGTGATTTAGTAATTTTAACCCCCAAACCCCCCAAAAATTTCCAATTTTTTAAAACCCTTTTTTAGTGAACACTTATGGCCCTAGAGGAAGCTACATACCAAATTTCATTATAATCCGTTCGGTAGTTTTGAAGAAATCGTTTTTTAATAACTTTGATCCCCCAAACCCCCGCCTAAAATTTCCAATTTTTTCAAACCCTTTCGTAGTGAGCACCTATGACCCTAGAGGAAGGTACATACCAAATTTCATTTCAATC
>JAGFPH010008112.1:26260-39355 GCA_018207615.1 Philaenus spumarius | reverse complement strand
ATCCCCCAAACCCCCGCCTAAAATTTCCAATTTTTTCAAACCCTTTCGTAGTGAGCACCTATGCCCCTAGAGGAAGGTACATACCGAATTTCATTTCAATCGGTTTGAAAGTTTTGAAGAAATCGTTTTTAATAACTTTGATCACCCCAAACCCCCCCTAAAATTTCCAATTTTTCAAACCCTTTCTTAGAAAGCACCTATGGCCCTAGAGGAAGCTACATACCAAATTTCATTCCAATCCGTTCTGTAGCTTTGAAGAAATCGTTTTTTAATAACTTTGATCCCCCCAAACCCCCCTATAGTTTCGAATTTTTTGAAACCCTTTCTTATTGAGCACCTATGGCCCTAGAGGAAGCTACATACCAAATTTTATTTCAATCCGTTCGGTAGTTTTTGAGAAATCGTGATGAGTGAGCCAGTGGATGAGTGAGTGAGTGAGTGAGTGGTATTTCGCTTTTATATAGATATGTGCATATTCACTTAGTATTATATATATAGTTGCAGTATATACAGTTGACTGTTCCACCTCTGTGCAGTCTGGCATTGAGTTCGAGGTCTGATCTAAGAAGTATTGTGCTTCTTTAACAACCGTGCTGGTCATAAAATCTCTGTGAATGCCGTGAAATTAAAACGAAGCATTTGTATGGACGTTGTTTTCTTTGTTCCGTACCAAGTTAGTTTTTTAAAGAAATATGTTTTTCAAGCATTGTTTATCTGCGATAACTGAAGTGATATCGCACTCGAGTTAGTTGCCGGACTGCGGCTAAATACTAAAACTTCTAGGGATATAACAATACAGTAATTTAAATGAGGAAAGTACATTTATTTGCGATTCGTTTGTTGTACAATAAAAATGGCCGAGATTAAGTTGGACTCAATTATTAATGCTAAGATTCAGTACCTTATAAAATGTGTATACAGGGTGATTGATATGAGTGTGCCAGCTGTTTCTCTTGAAATCTATAACAGCTATTACAAAAAGTTAAACAGTGACTCCTCTGGACTTTTAGTTCTGTTTAATTTGGTGACTTTGAAGTTTCTATCTTACACGCCATTTTTCCAATATGGCGGTCAACTTTCGAATTTCCGATGGAAAACCCTATATTTTATGATGATTTCGGGATTTTACAAGCTATACTTGTTTGTTCTTTGTAATTTTTTGATACGACTAACCGGCTAAACAGTGCAATTTCTTGCAGCTGAGCGCTTTGACATTCCCTAATTTAAAACCACTTTATAAATCCATCTTTTGTAATTGAGTGCTGAAAAAACCCCTGATTATTCTTTATAAAATTGCGGACGTGGCTTGCGATTCACTTTTAATTATAGGTTTTTATACTGTGTAAAGAAAAAAGTTCAAACTTGGTACTTAAAAAATGTCAATTACGTGACAAATGAAAGTGATTTTTATTTAATGTGAAACGCAAAACGGATGCTTATTGTGACTGTGGTTAAAATGAGATCTTGTAAACAATTTTATGATCAAAAATAAATGAAATAAATGGTTTTTAATTAACATTGCTCTTACGGGATAAAAATCCAAGATGGCCGCCACTACAGCACACCCTTAATACTAATACAGTAAAGCATTTTTTAGACAAGCAAATAACTTTTTAAAATCAACAAATACGTTTTCTGTTAGTTTTTTAAAACCATGAAACAGCTGTTGATTGTCATTTTTTTTCAAATTGTTGTTTAGTGCTACAACAAATTAGCGTTATCTGTGTTCATTAGGCTACAAGTTCTTATTTTAAAGTACAATTTTTAACGTTTTTATATTCTAAAATTGCTGCCAACTTTAGACATTTTTATGAAGCACTCTATGTTTTATGATGATTTACGATTTTACTGAATTCTGGATTGTGAATCAGCTGATATTAAACATCTGTTATCAACTTTATTTTTCAAATGTGACAAATTTGTAATTTTGTCACTGAATTCCTCTGCATTATGGTTTTTAAAAATTAACAAAAACTGTATTTGACGATTTTAAAAAGTACTTTGTCTAAAAAACGATTTATTAGTGTTAAGAGCGTTTCCATTGGTTTAAAACGTTTCCATACCAAAATACAATCCGATCGGAATTGTATACCTCTCTAACTTTTAAACGGTTAGTCGTTTAAAAAATAACACCAAGAACATAAACGTCTTTATAGCTTGTAAAATCCGAAATCATCATGAAATATAGGGTGTTCCATCAGAAATTCGAAAGTTGGCCGCCGAAATAAAATAAATGGCGGGTAAGATAAAAATTTAAAAGTCACCAAATTAAACAGAACTAAAAGTCCACGGGAGTTACTATTTAACTTTTTTTTTCAATTTAACAATAGATTTCAAGAGAAACAGCTGGCACACTAATATCAATCACCCTGTATAGAGGATGCCCGTCCAGTTCCAACTGTCCCACACTTTACGGGGTTATTTGTTATAACGCGTGTCCTATCTCTGTTTTCTGTTTGTCCGTCTGTATGTTATTTTTACAAAAATACCTTAATATCTCGGAAACGGTTCAAGATATAATAATCGTGAAACCGGGTATGAATATCCATCGACATAGGGTACATTTTACGTACAAAATTTGTTTTCCTGCAACAATCCGTTTCAAAATGGCGGCAGTAGAAAATTTGCAATGTTAAATATCCAGAAAACTACACACAAGTAACACATTTGTTTAGGCTATTTTAAGACCGATCCAACGATATATCGTTTTAAATAATTAAGCCATAAATAACGGAGAAAAATCTGATTTAATTTTCGAATGTAGGGCTTTTTATTGCCATTTAATTAATGTGACCCGCTTCAGCACCCGAATATCCCTGCATTCGACCACTAAATGGAGTTATCTCCTTTATTTATGACTCCATTATTAAAAACTATGTATCGTTGGATTGTTCTTAAAATAGCCTAAACATTTTGTTACTTTTTTTTTTGTAAAATGTTTAGGTTTCTAGATACTGTATATTTAACATTGACAATTTTTAACTGCCGCCATTTTGAAACGGATTGTTGCGAGAAAACGATTTTTTAAAGTAAAATGTAGGACCCTATTTAGATCAATACTTATACCCAGTTTCATGATTATATCTTAAACGGTTTCTGAGATATTTGTAAATAAACGGTACCAGATAACTGCCTCATACCTTCTCTTCTCCCAGTTGAAACTTTATGCCTTCCCAAGAGTAGTATAGGAGGTGGTTATTTAGAATTGCAAAAGTAGGAAAATGTTCCCATAAAAAAAATATTAGATGCATGCAACACACATCCATATTATATTATTATATTTTAATTATTTAAACTATTCAATCGATTTCGAACAAATTTGCACCAAACATGTCAATTAGGCCTGTATAGATGCACGAAGAAATGTTTTGAAAAAATTTGAAAACAACCCCATTTTTGGTCAAACATCAGTTATTATTATTATTATTACCTAAACGAGAATTTTTAGAAATATGCTGTTTTTTGCATATGGTAGGGTACATTAAGGGCTACAAATAAGCCAAATTGAATCAAAATCGTTAGAGCCGTTTTTGAGAAATTTTGATTTTTCTCGTTTTTTTGGTCATTTTTTGGGGTAAAACCCCTTAAAAATCAAAAATTTGAAAAAATTAAAAAAACGCCTGGAGATATTACATACCAAATTTCATCAAAATCGGACTGTTGGTATGGTCTTCAGCTCTGTACACATAATTACAGACACACACGGACAGACATCACAAAAAAAAACACTTTTTCGGGCTCAGGGAGCACCAAAACAAATAATTCCATTAAAAATATTTTTGGGTTCAGGGAGCACCAACACAGATAATTCCACTAAAAATTCAAATTCGAAAATTTGTACGAAAATAATACTTTCTCCATATACTACGTATAGTGTGGAGAAAGTAAAATCACATACAGACGGACAGACAGAAAACAGATCGAGACAGCACACATGGTATATTGTATTATTTGCTTGTTTTTAGCTGACAAATAACCCCCTAAAGTTTTGGACAGTTAACTGGACACCCTGTGTGAGTGTACGTGGTTTTTATATAGTTATAAATATTGTTACCACTTTTACATCGCCGTAAAAGAGAATTGCAGAAAACACACTCGCTTTATTCGCAAGACAGGCACAGAAATATACAAGTAGGTACGACTCGCATCCATCTCACCTTACCTCGATGGCGAAATGTCAAATGTAGTTTTTAAAACGGCCGAAATAAGCGAAAAAAATTAAAAATTGAAAGGCCTTCAAAAAGGCGGAAGTATGTTTCTAAAAATAAACTATGACAGTTAAGCGTTTGCCTATTTTCCTGTAATCTTTATCCACCAAGGTCACAAATCTGACCAAGGTCAAGGTCTTTATCTAGAATATTTGAAAAGTTTCGCACGATAGACTTTGGAAAATTATGGGAGCGTACTTTTCTTGTGCGTACTTTATGATTTGTATTTTTTTTAAATGGACCTTTTACCAAATAGACTCCAAAGTGGCACTCCGGTAACAAGGCTAGAACCTACAGAGGTTCCACGTAACAGACTGAAAGTACACTGTTACACTTTGATCCTGTGATTATAACTGATGTACAGAAAAAGTGTTTTTATGAAGAAAATCAACCCTTCAAACCGTCACCCACTTAACTAGATAATAACTCAAAGATAGCGTAACAAAGTTTGTCCGAAAATCTCAAGTTTAATCGGAAAGAGGCCAAAATAATAAATAAAACGGGGAAAAGTGTTGACAAACGGAACATAATAAAGGTTTATATATCAAATTACATGACGACCTTAAGGCTCGGCTCCCCACATTCAAAACGGCGAAGTTGGGTACCAATTTCAATGTTAAATAACCAAAACATGCCTTCACTATTAAACATATGTTTGTGTTATTTTTGTCAAAAAACGAAAGCTGTATTTTTTTTTCTTAAAGTAAAATAGATTGTGGGTGTTGATTGCTAAGGTTTTTTGCAATATCTCTTTTTGCAACTGAGTAAAAAATTAATAAATCTTACTATTTTTTACTATATATATCATACGTTTATGGAAACAATAAAATGGTTTTTGCAAATGTATTCAGCAATCAACATCCGCATATGACAGTACTTCAAAATGAACCAAATTTTTAAATTTATTCCACGAATTAACGGTGAAAAAATGACTTAATCTGTAGCATTGCCCTTATGGGAATCAGGTTCAATATGGCGGACAGGGTAGCGCCCTCTTAAGCAGAAATAATTCGGTCACGCATCTGAACCGCTGATGTCAGTTGAGCGAATTTCCAAAATTAAGTTTATACAGGGTGTTCAGAAAAAAGGTTCCAAGAACTCAGGCGATTCCCCACATCAAAATGAGATGAAATGTTCCAATAAACATAGGTCCAAAAATGCTACGTTTTCTGTCTAGCCGCCATTTTGTTTTTTTCTTACAAAATAATTCATATCTAGAGAAATTTCCCAACCAGTAAAATGTACATATATGTAAATAATTGGAGGAAAATAAATATTATTATTACATTTTTGACTGATTGAGATCAAACTGGGCATGAACTTAAACCTAACATTGATCTATCTCAAGGAAAATAATCGATTATATGCAATCATGCGTTTCAAAATGGCGGTTGTTTGAAAATTTCAAACCTAAATTACTCAAAAACCGTACATTTTAACAAAAAATTTCAACATACCTTTTTTTGTAGCCCTTTTGATTCCCTATCGCCCTATTGTAGTAATTTGATTGTTGTTGCATATAGAATGTAAACAATCTAACTAACAGCTCTCATGTTAGTTAAACTGATTGTTAACAGATGGTGCCTTTCATTAGGAACCATATGAAGTTCAGTATAATAAAAAGTTTTTAAATCAACTTTTGTAACGAAAACGTGAATTTTAAGCTGTTTGTATATTTTTTGTCAATAGCGGGGAATATAAGCTTTAAAATTATGCTTGAATGATTAATTTTGATGCACAATTAAGGCAGATATCGCTTAGGTACAAAAAACACCTTTGAGAAATCTATTATATAAAAGCCAAATACCACTCACTGACTCATCACGATTTCTGAAAAACTACTCAACGGATTGGAATGAAATTTGGTATGTAGCTTCCTCTAGGGCCCTAGGTGCTCGCTAAGAAAGGTTAAAAAAAAATTTAGGTTGGTTTGGGGGGGATCAAAGTTACTAAAAAAAAACATCGAATGGATTGGAATGAAATTTGGTATGTAGCTTCTCTAGGGCCCTAGGTGCTCGCTAAGAAAGGTATTCAAAAAATTTGAAATTTTGAGGGGGTCAAAGTTACTAAAAATTCCACCGAACGGATTGCAATGAAATTTGGTATGAAGCTTCCTCTGGGGTCCTAGGTGCTCGCTAAGAAAGGGTTTTTTTTAAAGAAATGAAATTTTAGGGAGGAGTTTGGGAGGATCAAAGTTACTAAAAAAAAAAAAACATCGAATGGATTGGAATGAAATTTGATATGTAGCTTCTTCTAGGGCCTAGGTGCTCGCTAAGAAAGGTTTTCAAAAAAGTTTGTAATTTTAGGGGGGGAGGGGGTTTGGGTTGATCAAAGTTACTAAAAATCCCCATAAGAAATACATAGTGTAATATATTTATTGATATATTTTGTTTGTTAGTATACATTTAACTTTGATTTGTCTACCCGTGCAAAGCCGGATCGGTCGGCTAGTAACGTATAAGAATTAAAAACCACACTATGCAAGAAAAGCTTAAGTGAAATAAACATAAAGAGAATGTACAGTTGTAACATACCACTCTTCTACCGAGCAAAACATATCGTGACAATTCGTTTAAAGCTATTTTTAGCCTTTAGCCCTAGGCTTTGCCAACCGATTTCGTAAATATAATCTCCAAACTCCGTGAGAAAAGCAAACGGTCCAGTCAATTGGCTCTAATCAGGCCTATCGCAGCGTAATTGGTCAGAAAGCCTTTTTGAAAGTTGATTGTATTACTAAAGGGTCTGTTTCCAGTTAACGAGAACGCAACCGGCGACGACAGCGCTTCTCTCTATAGCCGTATCTAAACAGTTCAATTTCTTGTAGCTGAGCGCTTTGACATTGCCTCGCTTCAAACCGTTTCACAAATCCATCTTTTGTAATTGAGTGCTGAAAAAAAACCTGAATATTGTTTATAAAATTGCGGACCAGGCTTGCGATTCACTTTTAATTGTAATTTTTGTTATTTTGTAAAGAAAAAAAGTTCAAACTTGGTACTTAAAAAATGTCAATTACGTGACAAATGAAAGGGATTTTTTTAAACGTGAATCGTTAACGGATGTGTATTGTGACTGGTTAAAATGAGACCTTGCAAACAATTTTATGATAAAAAATAAACGAAATGAATTGTTCTAAATTTAACATCGCTCTCACGGGATACTAATCCAAGATGGCCGCCACTACAGCAGACCTTTAATACTAATAAAGCGTATAACCAAAGCAATACTCATGCAGGGCGTATATGTCCTGACAGTGAGCACTTCTATTCTAGTAGTTGTGTGAACAGTAGACCTCGCTCATTGAAATAACAAATGTGGTTTTGAGCTTAGGTTAAAAAATAGTGTGCCAGTAAGGAAGTAAGTAGAAGGTTTAGCCAGTGAAAAATTATTTTGCAATTTATTCGTGTTTTCACCGTTTCTAGGGGCACCGGACATAAAATGTCGGGTAGGTACGTTCTACAGGGTGAGATTCAACTGACACCATTAACTTCGCCAGTGTGTTCTACTCACTAAATGGAATAAAAAAGTTCATATGGACCCATGTCCGATTCTCAACCGTTTGGCTGTAGTCACGTATTTTGTGTTTTTCAAAATCATGCTATTTTGCCTCGCTATTTGTTTGATCAAAATAAAACTAATCAACGTACCGAATTGCAATTAAAACCATTAGAACAAGAATTAAATTTGCTATAAAACCAAGGTTTTTTGTAATGATTTGTCAACAATAATGCCTTTCAAAATTGGAAATAAAATAAGAAGTTGGGTAAGTAAATGTTTTAGGTTACATTTCAAGACCCTTTTTTACTACTTAAAAGAAACGTAAGGCAATATCAAATGAAATTAAAAACTTCCTCATTTAATAACCTTTAAAATTATGTACAAATGTTAAGTTTTACGATTAGGTATGACAGTAAAAACTCTAAGAAACTGGAATAAAACACGTTTTACTGATTTGGTTTTAACAAAGAAATGTACTGAAATTATGTACTTATTTGTTTTACGAAATCAGCTGTAACTTGGTATTGGTCGAAATCAGCTGTTATAATGAAATTATAATATAACACCGAGTCAGAATCAGCTGTTGTTAATACTACATTGTTGTAATAATTAATTGAGTCATCATTTAATTTGCACGTCAAACTGAACTAGGCAAAATACGCGACTACAGCCAAACGGTTGAGAATCGGACATGGGTCCGTATGAACTTTTTTATTCCATTTAGTGAGTATAACACACTGGCGAAGTTAATGGTGTCAGTTGAAACTCACCCTGTATATCCCCATTTTTGTATATGTTTTTTGTAGTTTTTTACGATTTTTTTGTATCAGTTTGACTCCAAATACTGTGTGGTGCAACAAAGAAACAAAATGAATAAGAGAATTTAGTCGGTAAAGGACTACAACCAATGAATACAGAATACTTTAAGAAGCACAGGCTCCATGTTAAAAATTCTACGCAAAAAAATAGTTAAGCGACCCACCACCGGGCTGCGCTGAAGTCGCCAAATCTACTGAAACCTACAACCCATTACTTCAAGAAACATCCACTAGAGAGTAGCGCAGTCGTATGAGACAGCCCCCCCTCCCCGTCTGCGTCAACCCTACAATTTGACTTCGGCCTTCTTGTAACTTTAATTTTTTACATCCTTTATAAAACTGTCTTGACAATTATTGTGCAATAGCATAACCAACAACGCTACTGAGGCGCTTAAAACTGTGCGTGTCCCAGATACAAACCTTATAACCTAACACACACTATACCAAATTTATTGACAACAAAATATTATTTTAGTTCTTGTTACAATAACTTAGCCTCTAGGTGTTCAAATAAATCACTATTTATGGCACTTATTCTTTAATTTATTTACACGTACAAGACACCTGAACATTGCACATGAAATTTTAACTAGTGGTAAAACGACCAATAACGTGTTGACTTTTAAAAATTGTTCTAAATTACATAATAAATCCTATACTACAAACATTAAATACATGACAAAAGTATTATAAGTAGTGTTGTACATTTTAAGACAATTGTATGTAATATAATAATGGCTTCTTTTTTTTTTTTTTTATAAACTGTGATCAAAATAAATATGATATTTATATTATATCTGAAATTTATTAAACAATAGTAGATATCATATTTTATTTGGATCACAGTAGCCTATCGAAAAAAAAACCCCTACACGGAATTTACCTAAACTGGGCGATCAGGTGTTGGTTGTGTTCGTTCCTACATATTGTAAAGAATTCCTGGTAGATTTGTTTCTTTTAGTTATTAGATTACTTTCTTTTATTTTCAGTTGCATTATTACTTTCATTTGACTATTTTTCTATTGGCAAACCGTTGCCGACAACTCACTAACAAAACGCCAAACACTGCCGGGCCAAATACTAAAATCACACTCAACGATAAAATAATGTAGCTATTTTACTTTAATCGCTTCAGCGGGCCTACAATAACCTTTCTGAACAACAATCAAACGAAAATAGTTCATTTCTCTTAGTATGGCATCAGTTAGAAAGTGGAGTGGGAGGGAATAGTATACAATTAAAAATAAGGGAAACATTTATTTATTTCCCATGAGTAACATGGGATAACACAATGTCCATAGGTTTACATAAGACTGTGTATGCAGGTTTGTTGCTAGTTGCTTCGGGGTATTTTATGTGAATTAATAGATCATTTCCAAATGAAAATGTGTACTAAGATTTATCAATACAGTATATTTATGTTCACAAATAAGCAAGATATAAAATTTTACAAATTCTCCATAATAATAACATTGGGGCTCATTATGCAGGTTTGCTGCAACAAGGAACTCAAAAAATGGATTTTATGTAAATATCTATATAACTCAACTAGGTGACTCCACATACCAAGTTTTATTAATTTATGTTCATAATTAAGGGAGACGTACCATTTTACTTTTTCGCCATAAGAATAACATCAGAGCTGAGTTTGCAAGTTTGGTGCTACAAGAAAACACAATAAGAATAAGTATATAATAATTAAGTAATAAATTAATAAATAATTTTAAATAAGAATAGTTGTCTGCTTTGTTTTCAATAATTTACTTTTTTACTCAGCTGTTATATTGAATTCGGTTGCAAAGAGGGAACACATGGCATTATAAATTAAATAGTCAAACAAGATTAAAAATGGGCAAAACGTAGTTTTTTTGCCAATTGCAAATTTATAACTTACGACTGAGTAAATTCAGGATTATGTACTTTTTTCATGAATTTTTCTATGAAATTGCAATTGAAAATTCGCTGAGTTTACAGGTCTGTTGCCACGGAGAAAAATACTTATTGGTAATAGATATAAAGACACCAAAAACTTTAATTAAAAACATACGCTAATGATTTAAAGGGAAAATTATCAAACGATGTAATTATTGCCTTTTTTTAAACTGATCTTAACCTCTAAAAAAGATTAGTCTCGGTGATCTTGCCTCTCCTTATCTTTCACAGGAAATCTAAAGAAATGTAAATCCGGATTTCTTACACTAGGCCTACTACTAGGACACTGCCAGGGCCGGCGCAAGGACCATGCGGAACATGCAGACGCATGGGGCGCCGCCAGGGAGGGGGCGCCGATGCGCCGGAAAAAAGTTCAAGACCAAGGCGCCTTCGAAATTTTCCGAACATTTTTTTATGCACCAAAAAATGTTTGCCTAAAGACGTGGCTGCCTTTTTCGGGTTTTAAAAGAAACTCCCTATTTCTGTTTTAGCGATTTTTTAGGGACACTGCTATAGGGCACCATCCTTTCAGAGTCGGCGAACTTTAGTTTCAGGGAAAATTCGAACCCCCCTAAAGACGCGACCGCCCCTTTCGGGAATTAAAAGAAATGTCATATTTCTTTTTGGCGCCTCTTCACGGACACAAAAGACCACATACACCAGTTTAGGGCGCCATCCTTTCGAAATCGGTGTCCTTTGGTTTCAGTGAAAATTCGCCCTCTTAAAGACGCTACCGCCCTTTTCAGAAATAAAAGAAACGCGGAAACGCCCTATTTCTTTTTGGCGCCTCTTTATGGATAGACAAGATCAGGTACAGGTACAACAGTATTGTATAGGGCGCCATCCTTTCGAAATCGGCTCCCTTTGGTTCCAAATAAATTCGCCCCCCTAAAGACGAGACCACCGTACATTTTATACTAACTTCTTTCTTATGTTACCGAATTGAGGATGTTACCTTATCTTATTGACAATTAATTATACCTAACCCTTTACCACGTTGTCATGATGTTACCAAATTGACTTGTGATATTGTAATGTTAATCTTACAATGTTACCTTTTGATGTTAAAAAGTTTAAATTATGTAAAATAAATATTGCAATATGATTAATTTGGTGTTTTCAGTATTCCACTTCCCCTACTTAACTTTCCATTTATTTAAGGTCAAAAAGACCGATGCTGTATTTTTTTTTTTTGGTTTAAAGGCGAAAAACCTGGGTGGTTGTCATCGCCTTCCGATGCTGTATATATATATATATATATATATATTAGTGGGGTTGGAACAAAAAAAGTCTACAATAGGAAAGTAGGCTATAGTTGTAATATATCTGGATTGATATACATTCTATTGTTTATTGATATGTATGTTCATGGCAAAAATAAAGAAGGATTTAGTACTTTGCTAGGCTTAATGCGTTGTGGCTATATAATATATTATGCATGGGTTCAATAACCTGAACTCAAAGCACAGTGAAAATAAACATGGGTTCAATGCGTAACAGAGCTCAAAACGCTGTAAAAATAAGGATGGTGTCAATACGTTGCTGGGTTCAATACACTGTGAAACTAGAGATGGGTTCATTAAGTGACGTCAATAAACCACCTACGTTTCGGACTCAGTGGGTTCAATACGTAGCTGGGCTCAAAACGCTGTGAAGATCTCAGAAAAACAGTGTTTTGACGTCACCTATTGAGCCCAGCAGTGGGTCCGAAACGCTGCGTAGAATGGCATAGTGGGTTCAAAACGCTTTAAACATCTCCTTATATGTATAGAAAATAATTTATATTTACTTTTATTTTTAAAATTGTTGCTCGATGTTATATTTTAATTTGATTTTATATAAATAAATAATTTAAATTGTTATACATTTGATAATGTACCCTTTTTTTATTGCAATAAGGAGATATATAAATATATATACATATATAGGGGCGGGGGGTTGTGTATAGAGAGGGGGCGCCAAAAATGACTCTCGCATGATCAGGAAAAACTCCTTGCACCGGCCCTGGACACTGCAAATAATGACACTTAATTCCGCTGGACATAATCACTTAAAAACAAAATACTAATAATAACTTAATTTAATTGAATTGCTTATTCTAAACTATATTAACAGGGAAACACATAGCTGGTGTCAAACAACGAGTAACTAGGGAACAGTTTAAGAAAGGGTCCGTTGTTGAAAGGGGTAGTGAGTGAAAGTTGCAAATGTTTGTTTTGCGTGGAGGAAGTGAGAGAGAAATATTTTGTGTACAGTTCGGATCAAAAGGGTCTGGTACAGTCAAGCTTTGCTGCTAGCGCTCCTGTTCGTGGGTCGCCCAACTATTGTCTTCGAGTCGCTGTAAAGCGTAGACTTTTTCCCTATACCCCTGTGCTTCTTAAAGTATTCTGTATTCATTGCTACAACTCAGTGAATGCAACGCAACGCCAATCGGGCTCCTTATCTCGGGCTCCCCTCCACTACTCACTCACAGTCACAGCGGCCACACTGATGTAGCGCAGGAAAGAGCAAGACAGCAGGTAGCGCTCTCTCTATAACATTTTAAGGTTTTATGAAGATATAAAAACATGGTTAAAATACAAAAACTTGGATGGCTTTTAACAAATTTGAAGTTTGCGGCCATTTTGTGAGCTTACCGTCAG
>JAGFPH010008112.1:15213-26160 GCA_018207615.1 Philaenus spumarius | reverse complement strand
TAAAAGTTCATTCCAATATGGCGGATCCAAGATGGCGGCCAAAAATGTGAACCTCATCAAAAGAAAGTATAAACTAATCAATGATGTTAGGCGGTGGTTGGGAGTTGATATCTTAAGAAATGCGGAAAAAATTAGGGGGGGACATTTAAAACTCACCCGGTATATTATATTTCATTGTAAATCATTTACATGATAGTATATTTTCTTATAAAATGCCTTACACAATACGGTTACATTTGATATGATAAAACTAAATACACTTAATTTGATAATTTAAGCACATTTACCAATAAATTACAACTTAGTTTAATTTTTTCGAAAAATTCATCTAAAATCGTGGATAAAATGCTAATAATAACGCTTTGAAATATGTAATAAACATTACAGTGTTATTAATTTGTTGGAAATGATAATTAAACTTAATATGGCTGTGTAATTAATTTATTCGCGTATAAAGCACTGGCGGAACGTGGTTATAATATTTATTATGATTTGGAAGCCGATTAGAGATTAGTCAAAGTGTGAGGTTAAAAAAAATGAGGAGAAAAAATACTGGAGGTGCCGGGCGCCGGGTACCTCTCACATGTTAAGCAAGCGTTCCCTTTACTATAGAAAGAGTTCTCCAGTTCTTGCAACTTGTGTTATAAGTAGGCTAAACCTTTTTACATATTGTCGTTTTTTAACTTCCCATTAAAAAAAAATTGAAAATTTTCTAAAATCGGGAAGTTATTGGTTTCACCCCGTTTTTCGAAAATCGAGTATTCATCAGATCTCGACGTTTTGAGGTCCTAGGAATCTTCCCTGACTACTCCCGAGAGGGTGTCACCCTGTCTGTATGTATGTGTGTGTGTATGTAAGTATGTGACCCGCCTATAACTTTTGATCGGCTTAACCGATTGGATCCTACCAAACGGCGTTCTAAAGAGTTCCATCAAACTTAGATTTCCTGAAAATTTCAACTAATTCGGACCGGTACGTTCTGAGAAATTTCGAAAAAACTAAGAAATAAAATTTTTCAAATAAGGTTTTTTTTGGAATAACTTTTAAACGGCTTTACCGATCAATTCCAAAATCTAATCAGCTTTTAACCTTGAAAAGCGACGTCGATCGCTACCAGTCCGGTCAAAATCGGTTAATTCGTTCGTGAGATTTCGTGAACGAAAGAAAATAAAAAAAGTGTTTTTTCTCAATTTCTCCGAAATTTTTCATCAGAAAAATTTTTGTTCTCGATTCTTTCAATGGACTCGAAAAACTGCATCGATTGCCGCAAATCGCATACAAATCGGTTGATTCATTCGCGAGATATGGTGAACGAAAGAAAATCAAAAAACGTGTTTTTCCTCAATTTCTCCGAAACTTTTCATCTGAAAAATTTTTGTTGTTGATTCTTTCAATGGACTTAAAAAACTGCATCGATTGCCGCAAATCGCATAAAAATCGGTTGATTCATTCAAAAGTTATGGCAGTTCAAAATTTCCAAAAATAGTGTTTGTTGTAATTAAAATTAGCGGGAAGTTACATGGATGGCCTTTAGGGTCAACCGTTTTCCAAATTTTTTAAAGGAATTTTATTTTCTTTCGGAATTAAAAATAGCCTAGAATATTCTCTCAAAATTCCTCTACATGCTAATGAATGTTTCGTCAAAATCGGTTCATCCAATCCTGAGATTAGCCAGAACAAACAGACAGACAAATAGACAGACGGACAAAAAATTAATAAATGCGTGTTTAGGATTTTGCAATGTGTGAATAACCATATTATGATCTTAGAAAAAAGCTTGTATTTTGAAATCGCAGACAGACGCTTCAATTTTATTTATATAGATAAGGCGTGTATAAATGTACAAAAATAACATTTGAACTACGTTTAAGTCGAATGGGTTAGTAGTCTAGTGTTGTTATATTAAATACTGTATCTGCCTGAAGATGCCGTCATTAAACGGGCGAAACATGTTGCATTAAAAAACAATAGTTGTTAAGACACGGCATGTACAACCATTTTATTTTTTTAAATATAAAACTTCACTTTTTAAAATTTTATCGTAGGTAAAAAAAAAACATAAAGTCAAAAATCCGGCACATATGCGGAGGTCATTTTAAAGTTATATGCATCAAAAAGTACTTGATAGATATTTTTGTTTGCGTTATTTGGAGTAGGCATTTTTGAAATCCAGGTAGATTCACGGTCTTACAACGTGCAGTCGTTTTACGTACCAACTTAAAGATGTTTTTTATTTTGCTTTTTTGTAAAAAAAACTTTTTTCTAGGCTACTTACAAACATAAATCTACCTGAAATGAAGAAAACCTTGTAAAAACTTTCAGCCTTGTAGTGCAAGTAGTTATTTGGAAATGTAAATTTTTTTCTAAACAAAAAAAAACACGGACATTCAAAATCGAAGGACTAAGATCGAAGGAACTCTTGTCTAGTGCACTGCACTGACACAGAAATAACTGTAATTAAAGTTTAAAATGCTTATAAATCACACAGGTCCTTTAAACTCCTCTATACATGTATTATTGCACAATTCAGGGGCAACATTTACCAGCAATTATACCTGTACGTTGTATAATTATTGTAAGTTAAATGAAATAAATACTACAAAGCCTTAAACCCCCGACATTCATTTTAAACCCCGTATAACTACACAAATTGATTGGTACCTTTTGAGTCCAACTAATTCATTCTCATTTTGACACTGGCAGCCTGTAAAATTCCACAGACGTAAGTCAAAAAAGTTAACATTTATTTTCGGATTTACATTATAGACGTCCGACTTGGAAACGCTGATGAAGGCACACATACCAGATGTCTTAAAAGTCCCACTACCCACCTTTAACATTTGTGTTTGTTAAAACAAACAAATATCCTTTGGGGAACGATACTAACTTAGCCCAAAGTATCTTCCGAAGCAATCGGAAATTTTGAGTGTCCCCTAAAAATGGGGGATTATGGGGGCAACTCAAAAGTTTTAAATGGGAAGTATGGTCATGTGATACCTCATTGTAAAGGTCTATTTAAGACTAGGAAAATGACGTAAAGAAAATTAAAATCGGAATACTGGAAACAAAATGGCGGCCCTAAACGTGTTGAAATAAAATTGCTAATATCTCGAAAAGGAAGAGTTTTTAGAAAAAATTTCAAGCGACAAAAAATGTTTATTTCAAAGTGCTTGACCTAAAAAATTGCTTCCAAATCGATTTCGTAAATTTTATTTTTACTCCTCCATTTTAGAAAATTTTGTAAAATAAAATTTACGAAATCGATTTGGAAGCAATTTTGTAGGTCAAGCACTTTGAAATAAACATTTTCTGACTCTTGAAATCTTTTCTAAAAACTTTTTTTTTCGAGATATTAGCAACTTTATGTCGATTTATTTCAACACGTTTGGGGCCGCCATTTTGTTTTGGGTGGTCTGATTTTTATTTTCTTTATGTCATTTTCCTAGTCTTAAAGGATTTTTAGAGGACACTCAAAATTTCCGATTACTTCAAAAGATACTTTGGGTTAAGTTAGTATCGTTCCCCCAAAGGATATTTTGTTTGTTTTAACAAACACAATAGTTACAGGGAGAGGGGGGAGTGACTTTATAACCACCCTGTATGTGTTTTTAAAACAAGTACGGTAATTAATTACTTTCTTGTATTCTTCATTTTATCCCGCTTAGTCATACACAGAAATATTGCTTTATTGTTTTTGTTAATTGACAAAGTAATAGAGTGCACCTGTTGAGTAAGCAACCTCAGAAACTATTGACTCTTTACTTTTATGGCTCGGCAGATCCAGCCGCCATCTTGAATTTCAATGTTAAACGCGTAACACGATTACTGGAGTGATAATGATCGGAAAATTATTCTGAACGTGTCATTTTAAAGGTTAGGGCATTCCGGATGTGGGTATCGTTTAGTTTTTTAAATTAATTTTTAACTAAATTTACTCTTTGACTCGACTCAAAATCGAAGTTTGCGTTTCAATTTCTTATTCGATAATGCGAATGAAAAAACCTCACGACATTCGAAGTTGAATTACCTTTAAAATAAAAGTAATTTCAATAAATTTGGATAATTCATGACGAAAAAATCTGCTTCATTTCGGAAGCATTCACGCGCCGAATCTGTGTTCTCGAGTGTTTATCCTGCACTCTGGCGGTCGTCACGTCAACTTGTCGCTCACGGAGGAATACTAGAAAAACAAAATATCCGTTAATTTTAAATGTGTGGGAGAAAGCTGTGCTTAATAAACGCATACATACATTGTCATTTCGCATGCAATAGTTCCAGCATGAGCTGCTGGGTCACTCCTTGGTGCGGCCTCTAGTTGTGTTATAGGTCTTTGTGTATTCACTGACGGTGTAAAGGTACAGACTCGATGCTGTGTGGGTTAATATTTCACCTGAACAGCCGAATTGGCTTCCCAAATTTTAAAAGTTTTCTTGGGGAGGTCAAAAATATCCCTGGACTCCTTTCGCCGAAGGAGGGGAGGGTACTCCTTAACACGTTCACTGCTACGCAAATTTCGTATTACCTACGTCTGTAATCCTGTAGTTCCACCTTTATGAGCTGCCCTATAGAATGTAACGCACACAAACTCAATGCTAGTAGTGTTTAGCTCTGCCACTTGGAACGCTGCGGTCGACTCTAGAAATATTTTCACTCCTGCCGAGTCTTGAGGGGGCGCTACCCTGTCCGCCATATTGAATCTGATTCCCATAAGAGCAATGCTACAGAATAAGTCATTTTTTCCCGTTAATTCGTGGAATAAATTTAAAAAATTTTGTTTCATTTTGAAGTACATACTGTCATATGCGGATGTCGATTGCTGAATACATTTTCGAAAACCGTTTTATGGTTTTCATAAACGTACGATAAAAATAGTAAAAAATAGTGAACTTTTTTGAAAAACATTTGTTTTTCGATTATCCTTAATATTTCGAGCTGGGATGAAGATAAAGAAAAATAAAATTGATAAGTCAAGTGGCTCTAGATCGGGTAATTTTCAAGCTAACAAGCTGAGCCTCAGCATAAATGTTTAAAATATATATTTTAACTTCTATGTCATGTTTCAATTCCATATATTAAAATTCAGTCAATTTAGAATGAGCCAACGCTTCATATATGAATGAGATTTCAACTTTTAGTGATTTCCCCTGCTGCAAAATACATACCCGCATTATCGAATTTTTTCCAGACAAACCATTGCTCGGAGGAAAGAAATACATATGACCTTTTTTATTGAAAAATACTTCTCCTACACGGTGGTATTTTTTATTTTTATTTATCTTCATCCCAGCTTGAAATATTAAAGATAATAAAAAAAAATGTTTTTCGATTTTTTTTTCGACTTTGGGAAATCGATAGACTGGTAAACCTTTTTTAATAATACTTATTTACATACTTTAAGGTAGTTATAAAAAAAAAGCCGTATTGTAAATTACTGGTAGTTGTAACCTACACCGACTGGGCTACTAAAATATGTTTTAAATGGTATGTGCACTTTGATTTTATATAAGCTGATTTTATTTTTCACAATAGTTCAAGCATAAAGCTGCTGGGCCACTCCTTGGTGCGGCCTCTAGAAGTGTTATAGGTCTTTGTGTATTCACTGACGGTGTAAAGGTACAGACTCAATGCTGTGTGGGTTAATATTTCACCTGAACAGCCAAATTGGTTTCCCAAATTTTAAAAGTTTTCTTGGGGAGGTCAAAAATATCCCTGGACTCCTTTCGCCGAAGGAGGGGAGGGTACTCCTTAACACGTTCACTGCTACGCAAATTTCATATTTCCTATGCTATAGGCTTAAAATTGGCGTGAAAGCACGCAATGCATTGTGTATTGAAAATACTCCCAACAGTGTTATATCTTTGTGTTATTTATTGACGGTGTAAAGTTGCAGATTCGATGCTGTATCTGTTAATATTTCAGCCGAATTGGCTTACCAGATTTTAAAAGTTTTCTTGGGGAGGTCAAAAATTTCCTCGGACCCCGAAGGGAGGGTACTCCTTAATCCCCATACTCCGCTCTAGCCTCCCTAGAAAATATCGTATGGGCGCCCCCGCATGCCAACAAGGGTAAGAAGCAGCCCTGGTTTCGCTTTCCTTCGGTGACCTCGCTCTGCAAGTCGAGTCTGCAGTCCAGCGTAATGCCAAGGTACGGGAACGACAGCTTTTATTTATGTACGAACTGGTAATCACCGATGAAACGTCGGGAATGACAGCGTCAAACTAAGGTGAACCGATCGTATTAAAATTCCGCATTCACCTTCTCCTCAAACAACGCATGAATATTTAGCACCAAGATTCTACGGCCTTGTTTCCGATCACATAACATTTCTAAACAATACAAATATAAAGGCGTGGCCGTTGTCTTTGTAGTTCAGAATTTGTAATCAGTGTTGGAATTTATCAATGGATATGTGGTACGTGAACTAAATCTGTGACGATTTGTTCGTCGTTATAACAAATCGGTCTACGTTAAATTCACGTAGAATCGTGGAAAATACATATAGCCCAGTCGGTGTAGGTTACAACTACCAGTAATTTGAAATACGGCTGATTTTTTTTATAAGGACATCAAAGTATGTAGATTAACATGAAATAAAGTTTACCAGTCCATCGATTTCCCAAAGTCGAACAAAATCGAAAAACATTATTTTTTTTATTATCTTTAATATTTCAAGATGGGATGAAGATAAAGAAAAATAAAAAATACCACCGAGTAGGGGAAGTGTTTTTCAATAAAAAAGGTTATATGTATTTCTTTCCTCCGAGCAATAGTTTGTCTGGAAAAAAATCCATAATGCAGGTATGTATTTTGCAGCAGAGGAAATCACTAAAAGTTTAAATCTCATTCATATATGAAGCGTTGCCTCATTCTACATTGACTGAATTTTAATATATCGAATTGAAACTTGACATAGGAGTTAAAATATATATTTTAAACATTTTTGCTGAGTCTCAGCTTGTTTTCTTTTAAATGACCCGATCTAGAGCCACTTGACTTATCAATCGGGTCATTTTCAAGATAACAAGCTGAGACTCAGCATAAATGTTTAAAATAAATTTGTTAACTCCTACGTCAAGTTCCAATTCGATATATTAAAATTCAACCAATTTAGAATGAGCCAACGCTTCATATATGAATGAGATTTCAACTGTTAGTGATTTATCCTGCTGCAAAATACATACCTGCATTATCGATTTTTTCCAGAAAAACTATTGCTCGGAGGAAAGAAATACATATGCCCTTTTTTATTGAAAAATACTTCACCTACACGGTGGTATTTTTATTTTTATTTATCTTCATCCCAGCTCGAAATATTAAGGATAATCGGAAAAAAATGTTTTTCGATTTTTTTTTCGACTTTGGGAAATCGATGGACTGGTAAACTTTTTTTTATGTTAATTTACATACTTTAATGTAATTATTTTTTAAATCAGCCGTATTGTAAATTACTGGAACTTTTGGTCTAAAATTACCCCTACCGACTGGCCTAATAAGCTATTGTCCGTTTACAGTTTAGTTGATAGCATGGGCATTGTCCATGCTATTGAAACGGAGATCTTACGCTAGTAGCCCGCATGAAAACATAGTTATTAGGAATATGATTCCCTTGATATTGTGTTTTATTGTTATTTATACTTTTAAGAATAATTTGTATTAATGTGAATAACAATATAAAAGCTTTAGAAAAATACTTTAAATTCAAAATTTGTTACCAAAATAAATTAAGGATTGAGAAAAATAAGCACTAACTTTAGTTTACAGAAAACATCAGAGCATTATTGGTGCTGTACTATCTATCATGAACTAAACTCTGATGTATAGTACTGTAGTAATTATTTGGAGAGTACATTATTTTATTTGGGAGAATATATTTGCTTTCAGAAAACAATTTTAACAATTTGTTAGAACTGAAATGGAACAGCAATACACATTAGAATAAAACTAACTTAATGTTAGTTTTTTGTAGTTTAAACTTCATAATGGGGTTTACTTAAACATGAGGTACGTTACTGAAATGAAGTAATTTGGATCTTGAATTAAACACCGAGACAAGGATATTCATAATTCAATGTGGTAGTGAATTTGTATTAGGATGCACGCGAGGAGTAAAACTTACAGTCATTTATTTATTTCTTATTTAAATTTTATTTATTTACTAGCTGGCCCGATCCGGCTTTGCACGGATAGACAAATCAAAGTTAAATGTATATTAACAAAAAAATATATTATATCAATAAATATAATCTACACTTTGTATTTCTTATGGGGATTTTAACTAACGTTTACCCCCCAAACCGCCCCTAAAATTTCGAATTTGTTTAACCCCTTTCTTAGCAAGCACCTATAGCCCTAGAGGAAGCTACATACTACTTTTCATTCCCATCCGTTCGGTGGTGTTTTTAGGCCTATGAATATATGAACTTTTTTCATGGTTTTTTGCTCGTGGAATCAGCTCAGAATGTGCTCGGAACATTATGCAAATAACTTATTATTTTAGCTCATAATAACATTAAAATATTTTGTTTCTGGAGTAATTCTGGGTATTGTTGGCAACTATCAAGAAATACATTTTTCCTTTTTTTGGTCAATATCTCTGTTGTCCTTTGAGCTACAGACAGAATAAAAAAAAACATTGTGTTTGTCATTAAAAAAGTAAACTTTTTTGTCTCTTATAATTTTTTCGTATAGTTAGCGGTTTTTGAGATAAAAAATTATACATACATTAAAAATTATAAACGGCCGCCATTTTGAAAATGTTTAAAATATTGTTCTAATTTTTCGTACAGTGATAAAAGGTTACGCAAAAAATAGGTGTACAAAGTTTGAGCTCAATATCTTTCCTACTTCTAAAAATATTAAGTATTTTGTAAAAATCACATACAGACAGAAAAACCGAAAACGGAATGAGATAGGATACATGTTATATTAAATTTTTTCTATATATGTTTTGTGAGAATGGCCGTTTTTATTAAATGAATGAAGAAAACCTAATTTTAAGTAACAAATTTAAAATCATATTTAATATTGTGTTTGATGTTTTCTAATACAGTAGTTAAGGGTCGGCTCTAGTAAAACAGAAAGCAACCTGCGACTCCCTATAGCGGCGGTAGTTTACACGGACATTGCTCATCCTAAATCCATTTAAAACCCGCAATTATTCAAATAGTGTTTTTTTTTTAAAATACCAAACTCTTGGGGACAAAATTCTTCATCCGAATGGTTTGGTAATTTTTCGCTATAATTAATAGTTACAACGTAAAAAATATTTAAAATCACCCTTTACCGGCGGTAGGTTACACGGACATTGCTCAGCCTAAATCCATTAAAAACCCGCAATTGTTCAAATAGAGTTTATACAAAAATACCAAAATCTTGTTTAGGCGAATGGCTTGGTAGTTTTTCGTTATAACTAATAGTGACAACATAAAAAAATATTAAAAATCAATGTTTTAAATTGTTAATAAATATTAAACAAAATATTTTTCTTAATTTTTAAAAAACCATTTGCATGCATATTGACCATAGCTTTAAAATGACATATCGTTTATAATTTTCCGATCAAAAATAAAGGAAAAATTTGGATTTTAATTTAACATTGGTCTTATGGAGTGTCAGCCAACATGGCCGACAGCTAGAGCCGACCCTTAAATTAAAATTATATAAAGGGTGATCAACTCAAGGAGGCCACCATTGGGATCTTATAAAATATAAATTTTACAGTAAACTTTAAATGGGAAATCTTTCCTTGCTTTTTTTTATGAGAAATTATAAAATATGTAGTTAAAATATTTGTAAATGGCCGCCATTTTCCATTATGGCGGTCAACTTTGAAATTTCTTATGGCGGATTTAGGTTTTACATGTAATTTTAAGACTTTTTCATTCTTGGTGTTTTTTTGATAAACTTAACCGTTTCGCCGCTAGGAGCGCTGAAAGTTTCAGAAACTCCATTATTAAAAACAATTATTAAAAAAGTTTTACCATTTGCAAACAATAAAATTTAACTCAAAGCGCGATATTTTTTACAACGGAATGTCAAAAATCTGTTGCAATTTCACAAATACTTTGTTTTACACAAAAAGAGGAATTTAAATTACCGTTAAAAGTTGCTGAATAGCTTACATGACAACTGTACTATTTTTACAGATTTCTTCTCCTACATTATAAAGCGTACAAAGTATCGCAAGAAACTTCTTTGTGTCGTGGCAACAAAATGTTTTGGGACACAAAAAGGCGGTCAAGACGACTTAATTAATTATGAATAAAGCAGGTTTTCAAAGTGTCCTCCATCTTCATAAATACGTGCGAGCGCCCTCCTGTGCAAGTCTTTTACGGCTCGTGCTAACGTGTTATGCAAAATGTCCATCACTTTGTTGCACATTTCTTCCACCTATCGGTGTACAATTCGTCCTTCAATTGTTCCCACAGAAAGAAATCGAGAAATTTAGGCCAAGCTACATTTCCGTTTGTGGCTACCAGTCTATCTGGGAAGCGATCATTCAGAAAATCGGCGGCTGCGTGAGCGTTGTGCGCCGGATCTCCGTCTTGCTGGAACATAAGTTGCATTCTCACATTCAGCGGCAAATCATCAATAGCGGGCAACAAAACTATCTCTAATAACCGAAGATAGCGGGCTGTATGGTTGTATGGTATTAATTAACAGCCAAGAGTGCAGGGCCGAGGGCCAGTTGCCTAAAAACTTTGACGAGGGTAATTTGACAGCCAGAGGCTTGGCGGAGAGAGGGCCAGCCGGCTAGGGATCAGTGATCTGTTCTACTGTGCGGTGGGTGTGGGGGTGGAAAGGTTTTAATTATCGTTTATGTATTCCGATAACAGTATGATTATAATATTTATATAATTATAATATTTCGTCGTATTATCACTTTATATAATTAGAATTAAAAAAAAACTAGAGGACTTACCTAAACTGTTTAGTCACAGTATTTTG
>JAGFPH010008112.1:3191-13298 GCA_018207615.1 Philaenus spumarius | reverse complement strand
TAAAAGTTCATTCCAATATGGCGGATCCAAGATGGCGGCCAAAAATGCGAACCTCATCAAAAGAAAGTATAAACTAATCAATGATGTTAGGCGGTGGTTGGGAGTCGATATCTTAAGAAATGCGGAAAAAATTAGGGGGGACATTTAAAACTCACCCTGTATACTGTATTACATAATATTCCAATGCTTATACATATAATTAAAATTGAAGTGTGTGTCTGTGATTTGAAAATTAATACTTTTTTCTAAGCTCATATGGTTATTCACCCTCTACCCAAACCTAAACAAGCATTTTTTATTTTTTGTCTGTCTTATTGTTTGTCTGGGCTAATCTCCGGAATGGGTGAACAAATTTTGACAAAACTATCATTTGCATGTAGAGGACTTTTCAGAAATTAATCTAGTCAACTTTTAATCCCGAAAATATTTTTTAGGGTCTCTATTTAAAAATTGAAAAAATCTAAAAATTAGGAGTTTCGTGAAAGGACGTGTCACGTGACCACTATAAATATAAAATAAATGACAAAACATTTTTTAAACATGCTTTCCTATCCATGAATAACATAAATAGACTCGAACTAAAAACCGAAAAATAACACACATATAAAATTAATTCTTCCTAAGCGAATCTGATATTGTAACGAGACTTGATGGCTTGCAATCTTTTTATTTTTCACAAAATAAACACACCCAAAAAGCATGGGGCGTGATGTTTTCGGAACTTTGCAAGAGTACGCCCCATGCTTTTTGGGTGTGTTTATTGTGAAAAGTAAAAATATTGCAAGCTATCAAGTCCCATTACAATATCAGATGTGCTGAGGAAGAAATAATTTTATCTGTGGGTTATTTTTTATTTTTTAGTTCGAGTCTATTTATGTTATCCATGGATAGGAAAGCATGTTTAAAAACAAAAATTCATCAATTTTTTTCATTAAAATTATTCTCTTGACAATTAAAGGCTGATTCTTCAGACAATACTACCATAAATGAGGGTGAAGCCTATTATTCGTTATGAATCCAGGGCCGCCGAGAAGGTGGGGCGAAGGGGGCAAATGCATAAAGCCACGGTCGCACATTTTTTTTTAATTAAAGAAAAACATAGTAACTTTTTCAAATAATCTTGATTAAATATGTTTAAGTAAATTAACGAATAACTTAAATCAGTATAATTAGATAATGCAAGTAGAGAGTAATAGGTTTTAGTATGTCAATCAATAATAATAATTATGTAAAATTATTTCTCAAAGTTGTTTTTTGTGGCAACGGCATATCTCTTTTAATTCGTCATCAAAACTGTTGATTCAAATATCACTTTAAAACTTACGTCCTTGCTATTGACAAAACGTAGACAATGGCTTAAACTTAATTTTTTCGTTGAAAAATTTATTAAAAACCTTTCATATTAAGAGGAAGAATTAATTTTATCAGTGGGTTCTTTTTTATTTTATATTCGAGTCTATTTATGTTATTCGTGGATAGAAAAGCATGTTTTAAAAATTTTTTAAATTTATTTTTATTTTTTACATTTTAGTATAGTCATAAAAAATTTTCTGATTTTCCCGAAAGTTTTTGGTCCTCAGGGCTAAACCATTCCCCCCCCCTTGTCTGAGGGTTAATTTTTTGGTTAATATACGTACGCGAGAACGCAGTCTTAACGCAATGTGCTATACGGAGCAGGCCGAGGCGATCCGGAAAGAGCCGAGGCGACCGTGCACCGATCCACGCACCGGTCCACCGGTTGAACGGTTGTGAATTGAAAACAACGTGTAAAAACAACAGATTTGGATCAAAAGCTTAACACTATGACAAGATCGTCTGTGTTTTAGTTTACTGTATGGGCTGGTTTAACCGTTAAATATATATAAAAACAGTATGCAATAATGTGAAATGTATTCGTAATTGTGAAATACACCTCAAAACCTGATTCGTAATTTTTATGTTCCTTCGGGAGTTATGAGTAACAATTTTTGACGTTTATTGGTGCATAGCTGATAATTTACGTTGGCCTGAAAGGGATACGTAGATCGATTTGGGCAAAACTCACTGTGCGTTTTTGGGCCATGGAACGCGGATCTAAAATAGTTGTTTTTAATTGCGTGTGATGGTAAGGCTCGATATTTAGTCGATAGTTCTTTTATTTATTTAATCATATCTGCGAGCGAAGCCAACTAGTATTATAATACAAATTGTCTTTAAGTAGTCACATGTTGTGCCAGCTGGTTGTAGGCCTACTACTTGAGTGGATTTCTATCTAATGTTTTATCTAGACTTGTTCGTGTACTACTATTTGAATGTATGTTGTTAGAGCTTGAGATACCTGATTTAATGAATCATAAATTAAATTTAAATTTAATTAAATACATTTAATAAACCGTTTGAATTAAATTTGAGTTTGTCATTCAACATATCATATATGGTGTGTTTGTAAATCTCAAACTTCTCTAATACATCCATAATTCTACTCTTCTGTGTTTTATGCGCAGTATTTCTTGGTCTTCTATTGTTTTGTAAGAATTGTTGTTATTGATCAGGTAAACGTAGATCTGTTTGTGTTGAGGTTCCTTTTTGGCAGGTGTTCTTTACGTCTTGCTTTTAATCTGTACTAATATTATAAAGAGGTAAAATTTGTTTGTATGTAGGGGGTAATCTCTGGAACTACTGAACCGATTGAAAAATTTTTTTAAATAAAAAGCTACACCATCCCTGAGTAACATACGCTAGAATCGATTTTGATAAAAACATTTTTTATTTCAGTACTTGCAAATTCAGTCGGAAAAAAATTACTGGATGGAGTTGGGCGTTAAACCCATAGCGTCCGACAGCTGTAATATAATATGTAGTACCATTTAGGATGGCGCGTGGTTTGCGCAGAAGCAGTAATGCCCTTCTCCCTCCAACACCAGTCTTTGTCGTTTTGTAAGAAAAATACAGTCTGTGTCAAATCCATCGATTAGAGGGCCGCCGAGCAATTTTTAGTATTGGACGCGCTTTCAATTACGAGCTTCTGCACAGTACTAGGATCACTTAAATAGGAAAAATTTTATATATTTGTAATCTGCGTGATATGTTGCAACTAACAGTATAAATATCTTCCAGTTTAGTAAATGTTCGGAATTTATACAATAACAAATACTTCGATTTTTTAAATCGGGACATGAAAAAGTAGTAAAGCGTTAACTTTTTTTACTTTTAGGGTAGAAAGAAACTTATAGCGGCAAAGTTGTAGAAAATTAGTTGATCTACATATTTTATTTCAAACATTTTTCAGTCAGATGTTTGGTTTGTCCACAAATCGCTTGCAAATAAGCGCAACCAATGTTATCAGGTAATAGCCTAATGTAAACATATTGTTTTTTCTTTTTCTTATAGCTATAGTTAATTTATAATAATTAACTGAATTGAAGAGCGGGACAGTTAATAATTTAATGTAATGTAAATATATTGGTTTTTTTATATCCATACTAAATTCATAAGAAACTACTTGAAGAGTTGGATAGTAAATTATTTAATGTAATGTAAATATATACTATTTTTCTATTTACTTATATCTATAGTAAATTTATAATAAACTACTTTATAAGTTATAGTCATTAAGTTTGCCTTGACGCAGTATGGTAAATAGAATAACACGAAATTACGAGATATCTATCAGCATCTAGGAATAAGAAACGACAAGATCGATTACTGATAGTCGACGCAATTCATTTTTTCAACACTAGATCTCGTTTCTGGTATCGGACACTAATCAACCGAAGGCATTAATAAGAGTAATGCCTGTAATAAGAAATTTAATTAAATGCAATTTCGTTCCTCTTACTTTTTCTGGCGGACAACGAGTGCCCGAAGTGAAATGACTTTCAGAAGTCCGTGAAACCAGAACAACTTCATTTTATCTTAAATAGGAGATTACGCTTGGTAAAAAAGGATAGTCGTTGATATTGTAGAACTGTTTCCAGTTATAAATTATCTTTCAGTGTTCGTACTCCTTAGCCTTGCCACATCATAAATAATGAACTCATTCCAGTCTTTCTAAGGAAAGTAATGTAATAGTATATAAGTTTGATAACATTCTTAAATTTTGAAAGAACATATCTCTGCCCCCATTTAAGCTGCATACAGTACCTGATTTTGGGCTTAAATTATAGCAAATTTACTGTAACTAAAATGCGAATAGAAACTTTAAAAAAAAAAAATGTTCATTAGATATTTTGCTGAAATATAGAAAAGGTCAACATTTTTCACCAGCGCAGCTTCGGTCAACAGGTCAATAGCGTCGGTTTGACGCTATCAACTGTCACGCGGCGGCTCGACAAGGTCTTAACCAAAACTTTGATTTTGGTACGCAGGCACATCATTTACAACATATCGAAACCCGACCTTTTGTACAGCGAACCTCTATTTTTTTATTAGAAAGTTAATCTATGTTTTTAGGAATTTAAATGAAATATTATACTTTCGGGAAATAAGACAGTTGTACTTTGCTTATTGCCAATCTTTGCTTTTGGGGGGGGGGGGATAATAGTTTGGGCATGCGCCTGCCTATCCATACTGGCTACCTTAGGTGTCATCCAGAGATCTGTTATGAAGATGGCGCTGCGTAAACCAAAAAGACATCCATCCGACGAGCTGTATGACTGTTTAAACGTTTTTAATATCAGACAGCTTTTTGTAAGAACTCTTTTAACTTTTTTGCATAAAAATTCCAATTTCATTTTTCTATGAGTCATTCTCATTTTACCCGTCATTCTCAAGCAGAGGGTATAAGAACAGATGGGCTTTATAGATCTGTATCCACGATTAACTCATATTACGTTTCGCAGATGATTTTCCGTAATATTCCAAAAAAACGTGAGACTTTTTAAAAATTACACAATTAAGGCCTATAAAAAGCAAGTTTCTTTATGGTCAGGGGAGGTAGGGAGGGATTATTGTGAGTCCGTCATTTTTTCAGAGCACGTATAAAGTTCCGTTTGGCCTATATGTCGATCTTTTTATCTTTGCATTTTTTATCTCGAGTTCTATTCTGATTCTTTGTAGGGGAATTTTTGGTGTAGGCACAGGAGTGACGTTGTTGTTCTGGTATTGACCTATTTATAATATCTTGTACATTTTAAAATTGTATTTTTTCTTTTTTTTTATCTTCTCTCTTTTTCCATAATTTTTATTCTAAAGTTATAATGTGCACGACTAGTGCCCACGCACAGGCCTCGTGCCTATGTGTTCACTAAATCCATAGACGATAATTTGTAAATTGTTTGTAATTTTATTTATGGAATAATAAATAAATAATAATAATATATTTCCTGACGGATTTACTGGACTTAGTTTTCCGCCAAGGACTATCTGAAATGCTATGCTATTTTAACTTGGAATTCACATCCCAATACATTGTATTATGAAAAGTGATATTTCAAAGGAAATAGCAGATCAAGTCCTATGAAATTCATCAATTTAAAGAACCTCCTTTTTATTTATTAAACACCTGGTTTTCAAAAGAAATGATTCGATCACTCAGCTTGACCGTTGACGTAAAGCTTGTTTAATTCTGAATCCAAAAAGAAGAAAAATTAATATTAAAAAATAATAATAGTACTGCAAAGTGGGGCAAAATCGGAAAACACGATTTCGTTATTTTTGGCCGCCTTTTTGAATCGGTTAAACATATGGATGTGCAAATTTCACCGTTGGTTTTCTCTTGAAATTCTACATTGAAATGGTATATCGCATGACCACCTTCCCATTAAAAAAAATTACGTTAATTCCAAGATGGCGGACGAAAATTTCAAACTCACCAAAAAGTGGTTCTTTTATGGTTGTGAATAACTGCTTTTATTTCAATTTCATAAGACTCGTACATTTTGAGATATTAAGCTGTTCCCAGACATTTCAAACACCCTGTATATCAATGGGAATCGGAAAGAACTGTTCTATTTACCTCTATGAGCTTTACTTACGTTAAAAGTTACCTCTACGTTCACTACAACGAAGATAATTGTGATAGACGTGGCTGTGCTTTTGTCATCTGTCAGATGGTAAATAACTTTATTTGTGTGTTCTCTTTGATTATTTCCCAGATATTATGTTGTAATACGTGATTGTTTTCGGAATTTTTAGTTATTTTTATTGTGAATTGTGATTATGAAGCGAATACATTCACTTGTTAGTGACGTGTATATTCTTATGACTATATACGTACAACTAACCGCAGAACTGGTTATGTACTGCAGTAGCCTAATTTACAACAAAAAAGAAAACCTAATAACTCTGTCATTTTTCAACATAATGTAATGAAATTTGAGGATTGTGTTCGTTTTTAAGTGTAAATTATGTTATGTGGACAAAATTGTTCTAGATATTTTTTGTTGTGTCATTTACAAGAGTAAAATAAACAAAGTTTAAAAAAAATTTTTCCGAGTAACAATTTAAAACATTTCATATCTAACATGAATTTACACTTATTTTTAAAACGTACTACCTTATAGAACATTTAATTACAAACAAAATTTTAAAAAATCATCGAAATTGATCAGTAATTAAATTTAATATATATTTTTTGCGAAACACTGAAAATTTGCTGAATTGAGCCTGGGATTTTATGCAGATATATAACAGATAATGTTTGGGATTTTTGGGAGAGTTCCATAATTTGTATCCTCAGCTGTCACAGGATCAGAAAGAAATCCCATATTATTTTCAAATGAATTTGTTTACACCCTAGCAAATAGACGGTACCAGGAAATGGCACATACTTTCTCACAAACATATTTAAATTATTAAACAGATTCACTGTGACTTCATAATTAATTGTAGGAGAGGTGATATATTAAAGTAGGAGATTAACTAATAAATATTATTATTATTATCTAGAGAGAAAACTATTCGATTGATTTCGAACAAATTTGCACCAAACACGTCAGTTAGGCCTGTATAGATGCACGAAAAAAAGGTTTTGAAAGATTTTGAAAAACAACCCCCTTTATGGCCAAACAACCCCCAAAAATCTGTTATTATTATTATTATTAGCTAAACGAGAATTTTTAGAAAGATCCGGTTTTTTGCATATGGTAGGGTACACTAAAGTCTACAAATAAGCCAAATTTTATCAAAATCGTTAGAGCCGTTTTTTTATAAAAAAAATAATAACTGATTTTTTTTGTGGTTGCCAAAAAGGAGGTTGTTTTTCAAATTTTTTCAAAACCGTTTTTCGTGCATCTATACAGGCCTACTTGACATGGCTAGTGCAAATTTGTTTGAAATCGATCGAATAGTTTTCGCTCTAGCTTTGCAGACATACATACATACAGACATACATACATACAGATATAGCCTACAGACAGACATTTTGTAAAAACCACTTTTTTGGACTCAGGAGGTCCCAAAACGGATATTTCCACAAAAACCTCAACATCGATTTTTTTTGCGATCACTATACTTTCTCTATACTATAGTACAGTGAGAAAGTAAAATTGAACCTAGACTACTGAAGAAATGGACAAATTTCAATCGCAATCCCACCAATCATGACAAAAGACTGACAGTTTTACTGAGATAAGTTAAATATTTCTATTATTTACAACACTTATCTTTTTCTTACATATTTATTGTGTACGTATTACCATTGTATTTGGATAACTAATACATGATTTATTATACATGATATATGGTATTACTCCTTATTTAGACTTTTAAGGTTTTTATTATTTTTTTTTTTTTTATAAAAACAATTTATTAACCTCATTGCAAATATAAAACTTCTTTTTAAACCTCATTCAACTTGCCATAAATATTCAATAAATAATTGCAGCAAGTGAACTGATCGATCCCAGAATCGATTTCAAAAGTCAGAGGTCCCTTTGTTAATTGATTCAAAAATTCAACTCCCAGTCACAACCAGTTATATTTGTAGAAAAATCTTATTAATTCAGAGGAAAATTTCAGTTCAACGTCCATTTTAAGAGTCAAATCACCAGTCCTGCAACGCTAGTTTAATAGACAGATAATTGTCTTTATTTTGGGCGAAGTTATTACTATTAGGTCCTCTCATACACTTACATTTACAAATTTGTATATATACAAGGTGTCACAAAAGCCCCCCCCTTAACTTTGGAACAGGTAGAAATAAGTGAACGAGCTTCGGGGTATCTCTATAAGACACAGGGAGATGAATTTTGGTGTAACCGACCATTTCACCCCTTACCCCAAAATGGGGGGTTGAGAGGGTAGTTCAAAAATCCTAAACACAATCCCCCATCAAGTGATACCCCATTTTAAAGGGCTTGATAAATGAAGAAGAATGGCGCAAATTAGAGGTCTCTATCTTAACCCTATCGAAAATGGCGGCCAGTCACAGTTGAAAACATCTTATTAACACAGATTTTTAATTAGAGGTACGTTACAATACCTTTCATTGGTAACAAAGCTAAAGACTTACATTGATTCCAAATTACCTTGAGGCAAATATATTTCCTCTGAAACATTTATTTATATATAAGGTCCTAAAGATTTTTTATAGCAGAAGTGGAAATACTTCCAATGTTCAAATTTATTATAAAACAAGAAGTACTGCCCAGATGCACATGAAAAGACCAAAAGTGAACCGAACTTGCTTTAAGAGGTCTTTTTTATATATTGGTCCCAAAATATTTAATGAATTGCCTATACAAGTAAAAAAAGAACCAAGGATGGTTAAGTACATGTCGCGAGTGAGAGGTTGGCTTTGGGGTTTCGAGTCCTGCGATGAACTGTTTAAGAGTGTAGTTTAATAATTGATGTTCAATGTTTATTTGTAAGTGTTTAATGAATTGGTTAAGTTGGGATACATGTGTTTCTGTCGATTTGTGTGTATGGTAGTTATGGAATTATATGTGTGGTATGTGAGTATGTGTGCAAGCAGTTGTGCGAGTTTGGATAATGTATAGATATTTTATTTAATTTTGTGAAGGGAGGCCTGTTAGATACACCACCGCAGGAGTAGCCGCATTATGTTAAGAGTTAAGTATAAAGGTAGACTAGTTATTTTGTATTTATTTCAGTATTTTATTATTTTTATTTTGTTTATAGTTTAGTTATTTTCTTTTCACACTAACCATCTAATACTGGAAATGATGGTTAGTTATTTCCCAACCATTGTAATATACATATAAATGTAAATAATTGGAGGAAAATTAAATATTATTATTATTATTTATATTAAATACTCAAAATGACATCCATTTACTTCTTGGCAAAAATAAAGCCTTGGCTCAAAGGAACGCCCTGTGCCTAGAAACTGCAAGTTTATGCTTTCCTTTTAACTTACGCCAAATTGTGTAAATATTTGTTTGCTACTAGATTTTGAATGACCCTCTGATTTTATTAAATAACATGCAAAGAACCATTATTCCTTTCCACTGGAACAATGTGTTTGTAACGTAATTAAAATTGTGTTAACACAGGACATTTAAAATTTGAATATTTGTATTTAATATTTTTTGATTACCCTCTAACCCCCCATTTTGGAGGAATGGGTAAAATGGTCGTTTACACAAAAATTCATCTCCTTGTGTCATATAGAGATAAACTGAAGCTCATTTATTTATTTATATTTGTTCCAAAGTTAAGAGGGCGACCTTTTGGACACCCGGTATAGACACTCTTAAGCATAAAACAAAACAAAAATACACAATAAAAACTAAGAAAAATTAATGTTCAAATTAAAAAAAAAAAAATCCCAAACTATACAGTTTTAAAAACTTTACAAAATAAAAGAGCTTAATTGAAACATATTGATTGAAGCACAAGAATAAATTATTTATAAACAACATTCATCTATTTATATAAAAGCCAAATCCACTGACTCACTGATCACGATTTCTCAAAAACTACTGAACGGATTGGGACGAAATTTGGTATGTAGCTTACTCTAGGGCCATAGGAGCTCACTAAGAAAGGTTTAAAAAAATTCAAAATTTTAGGGGGGTTTTGGGGGGGTCAAAGTTACTAAATCACAATTTCTCTAAACCGACTGAACAGATTGAAACTAAATTTGGTATGTACCTTATTCTAGGGCCATAGGTGCTCTCTAAGAAAGGTTTTAAAAAAATTCGAAATTTTAGGGGGTTTGGAAGG
>JAGFPH010008111.1:36290-59039 GCA_018207615.1 Philaenus spumarius | reverse complement strand
GTTACTACTCTGACAACTGCTGCAGCGTTCTTTTCTTCTTACATCAGTGCTATCACTGCAATTCGTTGCTTCAGGTATGTTAGAAAATAGTAAGCTTTATTCACCCTTAAAAGGTTGTTTTATGTATGTTAAAAGTAAATAAATACCAAACAGAACTTTAATTATTTTGTCTTAGGTGTAGTGAAGAATTTGCAGTGTTAACATCATTGCATCTACAACTTTGACTAAATCAAACTGTGATTATTAAATAACAAAAAGAAAAATATATACCGTAGAGTCCCCTAATTCGAGTCCCGATAATCCGAGGTTCCGTGTAATTAGAGCCGCAAATAGCGCCTTTAATATACAAAACTACCATAGAAACAAACTTTTCCCACCACTGCCGTATTCCCCACCCCTCTCTTACGAGGTCACAAGACACCAATCCGGGAAAGTCTAAAAATAAATCAGTCCCAGTACTGTATTGCGTGCGACATTGATTTAATCGCTGATATTAATACAACACTACGTTGAACAACAACCCGAAGCTACTGCAGCCGATACCGTATTACTCTATCATTGGTGCGACACCGCTGCTCATAAACGTTGCAGTGTAGTTAAACAAAAAACTATTTATGATTTGTTTAAAAAGTGAATTTATATTTTTGTAATGTATATAAAATTATGTTTGTACCTCAGTATTCAATACAAAACTGTGTATATTTAATAAAACTTCTATTTTTGCGGTTATACGAGGACTATAAATGGTATTTTTATTTTAACCTCTGCATATTCCGTGTAATTCGAGTTTCTCACAATCCGAGGTACTTTCGGCCCCATTCAACTCGAAATATCGTTGGACTCTACTGTAATTAGTATAACATTACTAGCAAATAACAACAAGTCCAAAACTAGTTAATAAACAGAACATTTAACAAAAGTACCTAACTCTTAAACCCTTTAATTGCATTTTGTTTAATATCCCTCGAGCGTTGATTTTCACAAATTTTAAAGCAAAAATTGTAAAATAATAAACTACTCCTTGTTAAGTGTAATCATTAATTTCTATAAATTCACTATTAGATGAAAATAAACTATTATCATCTTCAAAGTAATTATTGAATTACTGTATTGACACAATCACTATCCGCAGACATTTGTTTGGGTGCAGCTATTATAGACCGAGCGTAAGCGAGGTCTCCGTGTTAACTCGACCGTTCGGCATTTTGTCTGTGTGTCTGTATGTCTGTGTGTCTGTCTCACAATTACGGCCAAACGATTTGACCGATTTTGATGATTTTTTGCATGAATGTTCCTTATTCCTAGTCCAAGCCATGTATATATACAGTTTTTTTCCATTTTTAATTTTTAACCCCTTAAATAAAATAAAAATGTGCAATAACACAATGTTAGGTTTTGATTAATGCCTCATGTTGTGAGCCAAATTACAATATACTACTGAGTTTTCAATAAAATTGCCTCACTTGTTAGGCGTCAATTTTGCAATAACTCTCTTTATATACTGTTTAATAAAGCCAAATTATAATGTAGGCTAATGATTGATAATTTCTTCTAATTTCAACAATCTAATAAATAATTAAATTGCAGACACAAGTTTACAAGTGTTACCAATCGCATATATTATTTCTCAAGACTATTTTTTTGTCGGTACGCCATAACTTCCTTAATACATCATCAAATTACATGAATGAGGCATCATTTTAAAGCTTTCCTTAACCACTACACGGGAAAAATAGACAAACAGCTTAAAATTCATGTTTTAATAACAAAAATTGATTTTAAAAACTTTTATATTATACTCTGTATGTTCCTAATGAAAGGCGCCATCTACTAACCATCTGTTTAACTAGCATGACAGCTGTTAGTTAGATTGTTTACACTGTAAGATTGTATAGGGAAACTGTTATTTATAAACCAATGTAAATAAATAAACTTAATTAACTGAATTAAATCAACGTGTTAAATCAGGTAAATGTAGGCCTACTCCGAACTTGCGAAATATTCGCATGGGTCAGCTAGTTGTTTATTAATGATTAAAGATCAAAAAGATATATGTACAGTTTATATTTAACAAATTAACTCAAACTGAAATGTCTCTGAATTGTTTTACAGAATTGATTGTCTATTATAGCACTCATCTCGGGGGGTCAGTGCCGACTCTTCCCGTTTTGTGAACAAAATTAATTATCAAATAAACTTATTTACATATAAAAGATTTTAATTAAAAATGGCAAAGTATGAATAGTACAATATGTAAAAGGGTGTAACTGTGTAAGTGTTTATGTGAGTAATATTGAGGAAATTATAAATTATTTTCTATAGTCCAATTCTCTTGTTCAGTTTATATACAGATTATATTGGTTTTAGAAGTTTAAATACATAAGTTCTTTTACTTTATAAAAGAGAATCAATAAGTTGTTTTAAGGAGTGTATCACCAATTATTTAGTTTAATGAATTGGATTTGTCTCACCCAGTTTCTAAAGTTCTCTTCTTGAGCGTAGTCTTTGGAAGAATTATTATTTTTTATTTCACTTCACTATATAACTAAAAAAAAAAGGTATTTATTTAACAAGGAACAATTAATTATAACTTCTATAGTAGGTTGATTTTTTTTTTTTTTTGGTTTAAAGGCGAAAAACCTGGGTGGTTATCATCGCCTGAACTATAGTAGGTTGAAATCGTGCCGTATTTTGGAGAGGTCTAGTAGTACATCTGCTTCCTTTGGAGTCTCAACAATAACTGAAAATGCTTGACATCCAATTTGGCTTCTCTAGGCCCTCAGGAAATGGTACATAAGGCCTGATAAATTTCACATCTTCTGGGGATTTAATTGTTATGTTAAATTGTGTGTTTTAAAATATTGAGTGTTTATTTTGTGTAATTTTAGTTAAATTTTGAGGTAGTTTAATTTTATAAATAATATAGAATGATAAAAGGAAAGAGAAATTGATTAAATAAAATATTAAATGAAAATACCTAAAATAGCTCCTTGTACAAATTATTCTTTAACAGCTAATATTTACAACTAAAATTATACATTCAGCATTTCAAACTTGGTTCCGTGAAGGAACGGGTAATCACGTGATCGTGGGCGGAGCCTAACAAATATGTCTTACGTCGGTTTTAGGCGATATCTGACATTCAGGTTACCTTTGACTAATTATATCTTTTTAATGGTACTTCTGTTGGGATTTTACTAAGGACATTTTACATGTAGAATTTTCCGTTCTATCTGACAGTAGTATTACTTTTTTAATATGAAACTTGGTTTCGTTGGGATTGATCTTTTTGATTTCCGACTTAGCCTAGATTTTGTCGATCGGCCTAGTTTCTGTTGGATTTAAAATGTAAATTTCGGTCGATTGCTTTGTTATTGTTCTGATAATATAATTTTGATGGATTGGTTGATTGATTTAGATATATTTTGATGTAGGAAAGAGATAGATACAAGGTCGGGAAATAATTTTAATTATATAAAATGTTGTCGAAAGTCGGGTATTTCCATGTTATTAATATAGTGTTTACGATCCTGGCCGCTAGATGTCGTTGGTTCAGATTATACATGAATGGACTTCAGTTGCAGGTTTTTCTGTCTCTCTCGCACTCATGCGTGTTTAGTTTAGAATGACTTTATTTCTTATTCATTTGATTGATTATTATTACGGAAGGATATTTTGAATTGTTACAAATGGCGGCCGGACCGTTTCTCTCAGTGTAAGCGTTTTTCCAAAGCCAGTTTGTGGCTTAACGGTAAGTTGAATTTAAAAACTAATAACATTTTGTTAAAAGCAAATTAAATTTTAAACAAAATTGTATTCTTGATTTTTTTCCGTATCTCTAACGGTAAGCTCACAAAAAGGCCGTAAACTTCGAATTTGTTAAAAATCGTCCAAGTTTTTGTATTTCAACCATGTTTTTATACGTTTATTCTAAACCAATTCAAAAGTGTTCCATAGCTTTTTTGTAGATAAAGGTTTAAAGAATTCATATATGCCAGTAAAAAAATGATTGATGTAAAATAACCAAAGTTATTAGCTCAAGAAACAAGCATTTTGTTCAGTAAGTTCAACTTTAGGCCTACATAAAAAGTAGTAAAAATTATTGTAATTTTTTTCATAAATGTAAAAAAGTTTCGTAATTTAGTTCTTAATAGAATTGTATAAAAATATTTTTCAATTTCAAATTTTTTATTTTGAAAACACCAGTTTTTATGTTCCTACTACAAGACTGCTAACAAAACTAGGCCTGTTTTGAATAGTAATTTAGGAATATATCATTTGCCCAAAAATGACATATTATTATATGAAAGTGTAGAGGATAAATCAAAGAATTGAACTGTATACCAGTAAATTATCACTGTAAATTTCATAAAAGTATTTGACTTAGCTTTACTTGAATTACAAATTGAGATGAAACAAATGAAATCTCTCGGCGATAAAGGACATACAAAAAAATACCGTAGGACACCGTGGGAAGTGTTGGTACATGGGTTGAGATCACTATCACGACGTTTTAACATTGTTTGTTTTCATTATTTCTAATATTGGAATATGATATGGAACTTAAGTTAAGATACATTGTTAAGTTTGAGTTATTTATGTATGTAAATATTTAATTGTATGTTGTCCCTCTATAACGTGATATTTTTAGCTATCTTACGCATTATTAATCTAAATAAAACACAATGCCTCTAAAATAAAATCTTTAGCAGTTAAAGCTCAAGAAAATAAATAAAAACGAGAACTAGAAATTCCAGGATCGCGGGAATTGTAAATAATGTTTCACTGGCTAAACCTTGTGCTTACTTCCTTACTGGCACACTATTTTTAACCTAAGCTCTAAATCACATTTGTTATTATTTCAACGAGCGAGGTCTACTGTTCACAGAACTACTAGTTTATAAGTTCCATGAAAAACATTTCTTCACAAATCAAATTCATAACAATAATATAAGTAAATACTAACAAAAAGCAATTAAAAGTCACAAATGTAATACTTTCTATTTACAGTAGAAAAACATATAAGTTAGGAGCACTAAGCAAATCAAGTCGTAACACAACTTTGGAAAATGGCTTCGATTACAACTTTTGCCAGCTGTTGTTTATATTTGTGGCAGCCGATTATTTGTTCATTAAATATAACCAAGTTTCTATGGAGAATTTGTTTGACTATTTAAATAGTATTGTGTTAGAAGAAATTCGATTTAGTTCAAGTTTTTATTCTGTCAGATAAAACCACACATACTATACGCTTATAACGTACTTACCAACGTGACTGGGAGTTTTTGCTTGCCATATACAGTATAGACTAACCCATTCAAAGGTTAAAATCTACTAAATAAGTCTACGTCCAAAACTAAAACTTTAGGAGTAAAATCAACAAACTAATTTTGGTTTAGTCGGATAGTGTGAGTAAATCCTGTAACAATTTGAAGCCTATCTCATAAAACGCATTAAAAATTGAGATCTATTAGTACCAGCATTGTTTAGAAAAATTATTTAGCACTGTAAAGAAAAGTGCAAAATAAATAATACAAACACATTCATATAATTTTACTTGCAATTTTTAAAATATGAAAATTTAATCAGGTCATGTTTTAGTAATACAATAAATGAAATTATTTTTGGCGTAAAATATATAATACTAATAGTGTGATTTACTAGAAATACAACAAACAGTCACGCTAATATTTAATCTTTTGCAACTGCTTCAGATATTTCACAATTTAGGTACAATAAAAACAAAAAAATATAATTTATTGTAATGCAATTGGTATTAAATGTATTAATAAGCAGTGAAATCAAATTTTAAATATCTGTTAGGCATGGAATACAAATTTGGTTTTAAAATTTAAATGTAAATCAATAGATTTTATTTTAAGTTTGAGAGTGCCCATAGTTCTGTAAAAAATGTTTTGGTGCAATATATCTATTGTTATGATGATTTGCTGTTTTGCATTATATTTTAAATTAGATATAATGCTGTACAACACCGCCTTAAAACTTTTGATTTGCATACAACTTTCAGTCTGTACAGCCTTAAAATTGTTTACGAAACTGTAAATTTTATGGTGAAAACTTAAGCTTTTCTATCTATGTTGTGATATTTACCTATTATTTGAAAGGTTAGGCCTTTTCTGAACCCTTCTCATTGGGCAGGTAGCTTTGTGAGTTATATCTAAATAAGTTAACTCAAAAAGCTGTAATAATAAAATAAAACATAACCACAAAGAAAATGTTGAGAATAAACAACAACAGTATACAGTAAGACCCCGATTATCCGGGATTTACCCGGAACCCAGGTTAACCACAACGATTTTTATGTAAAAAAAAATAAAAAATATCTCTAAATCAATTAACACTAGTATGAGAAAAGTCGCATAGTAAGGGATGGAGGCACTGTTACTAGGGTGAGTCACACGCTGCAACTTTCACTATTCACTGTCTGCCAGCTTGTCTGTCTACCCTCCAGTAGTTTGATTATTAAGAACATTTATTTCTTTGTACCGTAGTTTAATTGTACTCGGAATCCAAATTATATAAGGTAGCATTGGTTAACAGGAAAAATTGATTATCCGGAACACCGCCGCCTCCTTTATTTCGGATAAACGAGGTTTTACTGTATTTAAATGCTTACGTCCAGCTTTATCCGTGTTGCACATTGTGCTGCCCCTAAGAATCATAAAATAAGAAAGCTTAAAAAATGGTTTTAAATTTGGAATTTGTAAATTGCTAAATATGTTGTATGAAGTATCTTGATTATCCCAGGATTGGTTATCCGAGTTTCCGTATAATCCGAGATAAATCCGATCCTTACGGAATTACTTCGAAGGAAATGAAAGAATTTTATTACACTGTAAGATTTACTAACTTTAATTACCTTATGGCGATTCTGTCGAACAATCCTTGATTTGATATGGTTTGTATTTTCTTTCACGTGACGCGTTTCGACTCTGTATTCAGTCATTTTCAAATGTACACATAAATACACTTCACAAACATTTGAATAACACAAAATTACAACACATTTAAAATTTATACAAATACGGGCATCGTACGTAATCGTCGACCGTTCTCAAATATGTTCGGTCGTCAACTGAAGTAATGACCGGTCGGCAGATAATGGTCTCCAGTATTGGGGAGGGGGTTATTGTTTAGTTTTGTAGGTACATCGTGAAGTGCTGAAACTGCTTCCGTGCTATTAATCATATCGAAGATGGTGTGGGAATGAAAAAGTAACTTATTATGAAGTAGATTGTCTGGATCTTGTTTTTGCATTTTATATATATGTGGAACTCCTCTATCACGTTCATTAATGGGCCTTTATTGCATTGATGTAATATTTTTATGTTTTTGCCAATTTCTGTGTAATTATGGTTGGTGTTAATCAAATGCTCTGTGAACTTTGAAAATATTTTCTTTGGTAGTAGAACTTTTGGAAGATGGAATATGCTCTTTAAAGCGGGTTTTAAATGTGCGTCCAGTGTAGCCAATATAGTAGGTATACTAGCTGTCCCGATCCAGCTTTGCACAAATAGACAAATCAAAGTTAAAGGTATATAATAAAAAAAAAAAATCAATAAATATATTACACTATGTATTGTTATGGGGATATTTTGTACCTTTGACCCCCCCCCCCCCCAAACCTAAAATTTCTAATTTTTTTAAAACTTTCTTCAGCGAGGACCTAGGGCCCTAGAGGAAGCTACATACCAAATTTCATTCCAATCCGTTCGTTTTTTTAGTAACTTTGACCCCCCTAAACCCTCCCTAAAATTACGAATTTTTTAAAAACCTTTCTTAGCGAGCATCTACGGTCCTAGAGGAAGCTACATACCAAATTTCATTGCAATCCGTTCAGCAGTTTTTGAGATTTTGTTATGAGCCAGTGAGTGAGTGGTACTTGGATTTTATATGTATAGATCAAATGAAAAACAAGATCCAGACAATCTACTTAATAATAAGTTACGTTTACATTCCCACACCATCTTCGATATGATTAATAGCACGGAAGCAGTTTCAGCACTTCACGATGTACAAAACTAAACAATAACCCCCTCCCCAATACTGGAGACCATTATCTGCCGACCGGTCATTACTTCAGTTGACGATCGAACATATTTGAGAACGGTCGACGATAACGTGCGTCGCCCGTGTTTGTATAAATTTTAAATGTGTTGTAATTTTGTGTTATTCAAATGTTTGTGAAGTGTATTTATGTGTACATTTGAAAATGACTGAATAAAGAGTCGAAACTCGTCATGTGAAAGAAAATACAAACCACAGCAAATCAAGGATTGTTCGACAGAATCGCCATAAGGTAAATTAAAGTTAGTAAATATTTAACAATCCAGTAAGGCTACATGCATTAAAAAAACTGTAAGATTATGAAAGCAATGTATATTATTTAAAAGTGTTTTTTTGTATTTTAACTACACTTTCCATACTTCCAAATAGCCTATATAGACGTAAATGTATTGGGAAATTTAACCTCAATGCATTCCTTATTTCTACCATATTATTCAAGTTTTGGATTATCTCAGGTGGCCTAGAACCTGTTACCTCAAATAATCAAGGTTCTACTATTATGTTTTTTTTTTATATATATATATTATTGAAGTGAAAGATGGCAAAACCCTGTTAAATAGATTAAGCTAATCCGGTTTATATCAGATTCTCATCAAAGGCTAGTTTAGTAAAGGAAACCAATTATAATTTAGTTTTTTAAACCGTGAATGTATGAAAACAGATATAAAATTGCTGAGTATGTAACTAGATACACTAAAACCTCATTTATCCGAAAATTCCGTTTATCCGGACAACATTTTGAACAATTTTTCTTTAATACTGATAATATTTTGTTATACAATAATTGAGCTTGTCACCACAACTACCCTTGATTTACTGTTATAATTATAACATCTTGTTTTGTTAGAAGTACAACACGATGCAATAAATGTACAGTATTAACAAAGTTAACATTGTAATTTGGGGCTAATAATGGTAAAAAATGCCAAAATCGGTTTATCCTAAATTTTATTTATCCGGAAAGGGTCTGGTCTCAACAATTTCAGATAAACGAGGTTTCAGTGTATTTCAAACACTGTAATGAGTAGCAATTCAATACAGATATTTATCAACATTAATTTCTATTAAATGTCAATCAGTTGTGGGAAATTGTCAGGTAGTTCTGGCAGGCAAGAAATAATTAATATTTGTGATTATTTTCTTGAATGGCATGTAATAGAAAACAAATCAATGATTATGCATAAAGTATCCCTTTCTGTTTCAGTGTGTTTGCAGGCACCACAGTGATGGTGAACTTTGCCCTTATGGTAACGTGGTTGCCAGCTTCAGTCGTAGTATCTGAAAGGGTTTGTTGGGCACCATTGCCCACGTTGTATCCCAAGTTACGAGGCCCACATTTAGCGCTCGTCTACATATCTTCAGCTTTGAACAACTTTCTAGTTTCATCGGTTGTTAGATTTAAATACTTTTGGATATTTTTTCTTGGAGCTATCGCTCTAGCTAGCATTGCTATAGTGTTCTACTATCCGAAACTACGCCTACCCGACTCTCCGGACTTCCAGCTGTTTGCAAGCACGCATCCGTTTGAGCAGTATGATATTGTGTACAGGGATAAATTCAATTTTGAACGAATGCAACAGGTACTTTACTGATTTATTGTAAGATTTGTAGGTAGCATTTATTATATACGATATTAAATAGATTCATCGAATCATGATGCTAGCTTTCATGAAATTGTTATCAAAATTGTTTTAATAACAACAGGTCAATACTTCCTGTGTTCAGTATAATCACGGCTTATAGAGGTTGTTCTGCAATCTGTGGAGATAATTTTAAAAAAACTTCACGTATGCCTCGAAAACGCTTTTTTACCAGCTGTCTCCCATTTTGTTTTTTACTAACTAATTTATATATCTAGAATGGCTTAACCAATTGAGTTGAAATTTTGCTCGTTACTTATCAATGTAAAGACCTAGTTTGGAAAAAATATTCAACTTGTTTCAATATTCCATTTTAAAATGGCGGCAATTTCAAAATTTTAAGTGAAAATTACTCAAAATCAGTAAATTTTTATAAAAATGTCAATAGTAAATTTTTGTAAATCGTTTTATTTTCTACTGTAACGCGCACATGGTTAGGATTGGGTGTCAATCACTGAGCACGCCATGTTAAATCTATGTAGAATGCGACGACGATCAAGTAGGCAATGACAGTTCGAAACCGGCACAAATTTCCATCACTTGTAATCATCATTTTTCAGCGGTATTATAGACTTTGACGGGACTCAATACAACTTATGGCCTATATAGGTTTGTGATCTTATTTTAAATTATCCATTACCGGCTAAGACTACTGTGCATGACTACCGGTCCTCAGGGGCCGATATGACAGTGAATAGTCCTGTAACGTAAGTTAAATAGAGTTATGGCTGTATAGCGTTCTCGGGCTTATATCACCTGGTAACCTTACCAGTGTCTAGTGTATAGTTTAGAATAAATAAGATATTATGTATTTGTGTTTGTCAAAGCTGGTTACCCGTGGTTGTTCAAGTTCGTGTTGTTTAGAGCATTAAACCCGGTGACTTGTCGGAGATTTGCAGCCCCTCTGCTTGATTTCGGTATTAAATGTCGGTTCATTTATGTTACTAAACTTAATAACGTTTATTCGGCCCTGCTCACGTTACAGTTGGAAGCGTGCAATTCACTTAACTGAGAGGTCAGTGGATCGTAACCACGTGGATCTCATACTATACAGTATTGCAGTACACCACCTAGTAGAAAAATTATGTTTCATCATTATATTTTCAAAAAAAGCCCTTTAAAACTATACGAGCCACACAAGGGTTTATAAAATAATGATGTTTTAGGATACCAAACTTTCTACCCTCCGAAAATGTATAGTAAAATATTTTTTGAGTTCTGATTATTGGTATATATGTGTTAGTATGTTTTATAACTTTACAAACATTCCATTATGATCTATTCTTGAGGAAATCAACAGCCAGACAAAAAATATTCAAAGTCAGACAGCCATTGAGCCCGTAAGAGTTCCTTTTTTTATTTTAAGATACAAAACTCTAAAAAAAATAAATTATTTCTTCCTGATTAACTCATAAAAAACATTTTTCTTTACAGGTTGAAGCTAGAGACAATACAAACATACAGATGCCTCTAAGGTTTGTGTGGGGAGTACAGCCAGTAGACAATGGGGATTTTCTGGATCCGGCATCAAGGGGAACACTAAAATTGGATCCTAGTTTTGATATAGCTGCCCCAGAGTCTCAAGCTTGGCTTGTACGTTTCTGTCACAAGTTAAGGTTTGTTGCTTTTGAAGTTTTATGCAGACAAATCAATATACTGGGTCCTTCAATTTAAAATGAATGCAGTTCATTTACTTTTGGTTTAATCTCAAAAACAGAATGCATTCCTTTTTGCAGGAACATTCGGAATTTAATAATCAGTTTGGACAGTTTAACCGTGTTGTTTTTAAGAAGTTGAAAGTGGCCTATATAAAACAGTCTTGGGGGAAACCCTACGCAGAAAAAATCTCATAATTTTGAATCCATGGTCTGATAACATAACGTTCATTCATAATGGAGCATCTCAATTTACTTACAAACAGATCAAAGGTTTTTAAGTCAACATTTTAAAACTGTAATTTTAAAACAATGCTTGGTCTTACTTGAAGCAGATGAACTTTTCGGTTTGGGACCTGTTAAAATTAGAGGGTAGGTTTAAGATATAAATATAGATAAATATAATAAAAAATAAAGTTTAGTATAGTTTAGAATTTACTAGCCCAAGACAAAGACACAGAAAGTGGAGCATCATTGAGTAATAATGCAAAGTGTTGTGAAATAGCTGACTCGAGTAAAGCACACTTACAAAGAAACAATTTGACAATCTGACAAACTATAAAAGGGTCATACTGACCTAGATCTAGGGTCAGTATTTTTGTGTGCCGGGCGGAGACTCTGTGGGAAAGAGTGAGTTTTCGAGTGAAGCAGAGAAAACGCTGCTGGTTGGGAAGCGATCATTTTTGTGCTACGAGAACTCCAGTTAGAGAGCTAGGTAGGTGAACAGATTGTCAAATATTCATCATAAAAGTGTTTAAGTTTCTTTTATTTAAAAATTAAAGTAGAAGCTCATTCGAGCCCGCATTACAAACATAGCTATTTCTTTGGGTGTTTCGTCTTGGGGTAGCATTACCAAATTCATTAGTTAGAATAATAAAGATAAGTTGATCAGTGTTAATAGAAGTTAGTTATTCATTGTAGTTTGGTTAGCAGAGATTGTAAAAAGAGTCTACCACTGAACCACTTGATGATCAAATGTAATAGTTGTGAACCTTAGTGTAGCTTAATTTATGAACCCTTGTTATAACCAGTAATATTTCTACCCCTAACAGACCGTCTGAAGGATTATCGCTTAGGATCAGCAACCATGCAAGAACTGAAGTCATCAAAATTATTATTCAAGACGTATTAGCATGTCTCAGTAACTAATTTGATACAGTGCACGCTGTATAGGAATGGTCGATGAATGGCGTGCATATTGAACACTTAGGTTACATGTCAAATAGGGCTTTTGTCAAATATTTTGTCAAATCCTTTTTGTATATAGTGGGATATAATTGAATAAAAAAATTTATTTATTGAAAGACTCAGTTTTTTGTGTAATAACAATTAAAATCGGTGTAATTGTTTTATTTATTTGATTGTTTTCTAACATGTCTGTTTTAGAGCGCAACCGTTCTATCAGTCAACAAGTGGTCCTCTACTCCCCAACTGCTTTGTAGAACGTTTCGTCGACTGGATGGATCGTAGGTGTTTAGATCCCATCGATCACATTAGCCGGGTACCTTGTTGCGATGCCGCTAAGTTTCCCTTCAAGCGTGAAGTGTTCAACACATGTTTAGCCAAGGCGATAGAATCGCTGTACCAGACGCCTACAGAACTCTTCATACCAGGAGTCGCAGGTCCTAAATTTGCTCGAACATCGTCCAGCAAATCACCAAAAGTAAAAGCTTTGGTCGTTGAGTACAACAGTAACTTGTCACTGTCCACTTCGTACATTGAAATGGACAAGTTTTACCGGCAGGTAATTAGAAATTGTGTAAAAATCATTTGAAATAATATAGGCCTATGTTTAATCAGAGAATACTAATTTTAATCAATTCTTCCTTGCATATTTTATAAAAATTATTATTTTATATGTAATGGAATGTGAGGAAGCATTTTGTAAATTGATTGGAATACTTTTTTTTTAAAGTCTTGAAATTCAGAGCTGTTTGGTTTGATCCCTTGAGATTAAATAAATTTTGAGTAAAAGGTATTTTTTGCATTTATATTCTTTTACTTAAAATTTAATAATCATTTTTTAGGTGGAGTCATGGACTCAGCAAGAACTAGCGAAAGCTCCCCCAGGTATGCACAATGGTTTCTTCATCAGTCACTTGGCATTCTATGACTTGCAACGCACCTTGGCTCAAGATACAGTCATGGCTATCGTTGTTTCAATGGCCGTCTCGCTTGTAGTTCTGCTCTTAGTGACACTTAACATTCTTGTTAGTCTTTATGCGATCGTCACCATCACCTGTATAATTTTTGTCACGGTCGCCTTTCTCGTATTGATTGGTTGGAAACTGAACGTTCTAGAGTCTGTAGCCGTTTCCGTAGCTATTGGGTTAGCAGTTGATTTTAGCCTTCACTACGCTGTCAATTATAGGTTAGTAATCTTGTTTAATTAATTTTAAACGCAAAAGATCATATCAATAAATTAAACTAAGACTTTATAAAAACATTAATTGAAGCTACAGGTGGTATACAATTTTGATACACAAAGTCAAAATCCGTGACGGGCTCCTTGCTGTAAGGACCAGCTGTTGGTAGTATCTCATTTTTCAAGTGTCTTTTTGCTCCTTTAGGACATTGTCAGGATTTCCAATGGTGCTGAAGGTTTCTCAGAATAAATTCAGGCAAAACAATTTAACCAGTTTAAAATTCATTTATTAAGATATATGGCATATGTTTTCTTCTGCTTGTTCAAACTTATAGCTAAACTATTAAGTAAAGTTAACAGAAACAAAACTATATTACGAAACTTCCACCATCAAGCTAGTCCCCCCCCCATGTTCAATCTAAGTGTGAAACATAACAATTATGACTAATGCTCTATATACTAATCCTTATAATATTTATACGAGATGCAAAGTTCCTGCTACACAAAATTAATGTTCCCTAAAAGTATGAGTATTCCAATAAGTCAAACAAAAACCAATTAACTTAAAATTTCCTCTAAAGAGCAAAAATATAAGTATGGCTCTCTTAAATCGCCTTACTTAATACTACTGTTAATGTGTAAAATACTATTAAGTATAAATATATGGACAATGTCAATATTTTGATTTTTGTTTAATCTGCTCATAAGAAACCGTTGGTTTCTTTATCATTACCTGTATTTTCTTTTGAATTTGGAAAACTGTAAATATTTCAATGGAGTTTTCTTTAAAAACTTACACCATCCTTAGTGCTTCAAAATCAACAGATCTTGATTCACACCAAGACATTATTGCATTTGAGTCGTCTGCAAAGATCATCAAGTTAACATAATTATTTTGTTACGGTACTCATTTAATCAGATAAGAAATACAGTAGCGTCCCGGTAATTCTAGTCTCGATAATCCGGGGTTCCGTGTAATTCGAGCCACAAATAGAATTGAATGTGACCATGCTTTGTGACACATTCTTGCTGCTTGAAGGTTACCGATCTTTAACTTTTTGTTTTCCAATGAATCTGTCAAGAGCATTTGTACAATAAGTCGCCGGTATAAATGCTTAACATTTTTATAATGCCCTGATCCATTGGCTGTACAACTAAAGTCATGTTTGGGGGGGGGGGGGAATAACCGTAATGTTGTTCTAATAAGTGGGATAGAGTTATGAGCAGTACAAGTGTCAATAAACAATATGATTGTTCTGTTCTGTTTACAAAAGGTTTTGTCGAGAATTAACAACAGACAGAGATTGGGCAGAGCATCAATGACAAACTACAGTACCTAGAGAATTTTCAGAAGGCAAAATTCTTGGAAACCGGTACCGCGTCTAGAATTATAATACGTGTACAAACACGTAAGTCCTGCCCCCTTTCTACCAGACAGTAACCTATTTTTCCAGCGATTCCTTTCACAGCACAAGATTTTATTTTTAGTGTTGAAAAAAACTTCGAATTATCCATAATTTTTTACATTGATATCATTTAAAGTTCAAGGGAACGAACCAAAACTTTGAATTAATGGTAATTTCGAATTATCCAAGTTCTACTGCATATACAAAAATAACATCGAAACAAACTTTTCCCGGCACTGCCGTATCCCCCTGGCGTGACATCGCAGCTCGTAAACGTTAGAGTGTAGTTAAAAAAAACTAGTTATAATTTCTTTAATGAGTAAGTTTCTATTTTTTACTGTGTATAAAATTACTTTTTCCTACGCTTGTTATGAAACGTAGCTCTTGTCACACTACTAACAGAACCCAAAGGTAGGTGTTTGCCGCTCACGTGTGCGGCAAAGTGCAATGTTAATCAAATGGGATTTAACGTTCCTTTGGCAGTGTTTTCATTATAGACAAATGTTTATATACTATTCATGTGTTGACTTTTAAACATAAAAAAAGTCAGCTGTTCCATTGTTTGTTTATTATTTCCTAACCTGACATTGCTATTATTGATAGTGAGTTGTAGTTAGGCTATTTAAGAGTGTAATATATGTGAGTTTCAGGGATTTTAATATATTCAGAGTATAACGTAAAGGTGGTCACAATGTAAATTTTGGACATTTTAGCCTATTTTAAAGGACTTAATAATAAAAAAATAATAAACATAGAAATTCAAAGGGGGATTGCAGACAAGTTTAATTTCAATATATTTCATTCATAAAAAAGCAATTTGTAATATAATAGATCATAAGTAGAAGATACAAAGAACTTAAATATATTTTTAACCCTTTGAGTGCCAAGCCACTTTTATCATAGTCACAAATTTTGCCACATGTATTTTGGGCTAGGGTTGTGCTAGAAATGCCAACGTCTAAACACTGTAAATGTAACGTTTTAGTAAAAAAATCATAACTTCTCTTCTATATAAGATATTTTTATGAATGAGGTCTGAAAATGTTGCTAATAAAATTGTCTATGTTTATACTAATGATATAATATGGGGGAAAAAAATTGTCACTGTAAAAATTATTTTTCTTGAAAATTTAAAAAAAATTATTTTTATTTTATAAGTTTAAACATTTTTAGCCAAAACCCTAGAAACATTTTTACTGTGGGAAACCTATTATTTCCAATCCCTATAATGTTTTGTATGTATAAAAAAAAAAAATCATATCATTTCATAGAAAATGTAAAAAAATAAAAATATTTTTCAAAGAAACTAAAAATTGTAAATTACATGACATTCAACTTATAACCTACAAAAAAGTTGACTTACCACAGGATCTGTATTTCAAACGTTTAACTCAGTTTTTAGTTTATAAAAATACACTATTTAACTAAACACTATAAAATGCACCATACAAGTTTATATACACACACAATTTTTGTTTTTACTGAATGTTAAATTTTTAATTTTTTTTACACTTGTGTTTAGGAAAACACACACCATGGCATCCTTCCTTGCACTGCATACACATGGTTCTGGATCTTTTCCTTCCCTTGTTATATGCAGAACCTTTTGCAGAACATACCCAGCATGTTTTTTCTTTTCTCCCAGGTAGTTTTTCAATACCAGCAGTCCTACCAGTATTACCGTTATCGCCACCAGCCGCAAAGTCTGTGTTTTGCTGCTCAGTAATCCATTCTTCAGTTATTTTATCAATTATACTGACCATATATTGATACCTGGACAAGTGTTTCTGTTGGTGTTGTACACGATTTTCTTTATAAATAACATAAGAGTTGAGCACCATTCTGGCAAATAAATTGAAAGCCACTTTTTTCCAATATTTTACAGTACGACGTTCATCTAGGTAGCTGTATAACATCATGTCAAAAGTATCAATACCACCCATGTGTTTATTATAGTCTAAAACTATGGCAGGTTTTTTTTCAGTTGTGGTTCGGCCATGCCTTTCTTTTGTACACTCCAAATCTTCCACTTGAGGCTTCGACGATAGAAGAAGAACTGGCTTCTTTTGGGACTTCTTTTGTCTATATCCTAAAGCTACAACATTGCCTTTCTTGCAGTACACTTTTTGTCCTACCTCCAATTTACCCTTTATTTCATTAGGGAGTCCTTTTTTGTTCTTTCTTACTGTGCCAGTAAAGAAAGTTTCTTTTCTATATAACATTTCAACAAGAGGCAAACTTGTAAAAAAATTATCAGCAAACACATGATAACCTTTTTTTAAATAGTTGCACATGGAAAGAAGTTTATTTACCACAGTGTATGCAAGACCACATTTTTTTATTTCATCTTGATTTTCTTGGGATGATTTACCTTTGTAACACATTAGGCTCAGACAGTAATTTGAAACTGAGTCGCAAAGTACCCATAGTTTTATGCCCCATCGGTGGTGGTGTTTGTTGGGTAAATATTGAGTTAGTGCTGTGTGACTCTTGGTTCCAATAAGTGATTCATCAACTGACAGTTGCTGGTGTGGTGTGTAGAAATACTGAAATAATCTATTGCAGTGGTCTACCAGTGGCTGAAATTTTTGTGTTGCATCATATCCGGGTTCTTTTACTGTTGGAAGTTTTGAATTATCAACAATATGGAAAAAACTTAGTAATGCCTGAAATCTGTTTCTATTGAACATTTGTCGAAACCAAGGAGTGGATTGTGAGCCATTAGTTGACCAATATGCAGCAATTGTTGGTTTTCGATTAAGCCCCATATTCAGGACAACGATAATGAACGCTTTCATTTCACATATAGTGACTGGAAGCCATTTATTAATCCTAGATTTAGGAGAAATTATTGGTTTTTTTGAAATTACATCACTTGCGTATCTGTTGGTTTCCTTTACAAAAATGTTTAGAAGTGCTTCAGTAAAAAATAATTTAAAATAATCGATTGGTTTAGCTGTAACCGGAGGACAGTGTTTGGGGCCTGGTGTTTCTATAAAAGTAAAATCATGAATAAAATTTTCACAGTCTAATTCATTTAAACTTTTCCATATTTCATTATCAATTTGTTCACCACATTCACTATCTGTATCTGAAGAGCTATCACTAAGAACATTTCTATTTACAGGCCTAGGTGAGGGGTTAGGCCTAGTTGAAGTAGATGGTAGGTTATGCAATGAGGTTATGTAAGCAGGGTCTAGGTCTCGCTGTGTAAAAAAAAGGCCTATTACGATTGATGGATTCATTTTCTGGATAATAAGATGGATCACTATCACTATCTTCACTAAATAAATTTGATAATTCGGAAGCAAGTGAAACATTATCGTCAGATAGATCAACTTCAAGCTGTCTGTCAATTTCACTTGAACCAATGTCTTCTCTATTCATTTTCACAAAGATTTTATATTGTTATATACACGTAAAACTATAACACTCTACACAATTTGTCAATAAAAACACTAGAAACAATTATTTAAGACAGTAATTAACTAAAAAAACACAATAACATAACTCACATTGGACAATAACAACTTGCAAGACTAGTAAGTAGTAAACAACTTCGCAGTAGGCCACTTGATTCCGTCGTTTCTTGTAGTTTACAAACTCTAAATTAAATGTCATAACATATAATCTCACAATGTCTAAACACTTGAAATCTGTTATAGACTTATTGGATATACTATCTAGTATGCATTAACATTAATATAATGCCTATTGAAGGTATATAATGTGTTTTATAATGAGAAAACCACGCCGACGATGTATCGTCGGCTGGCATTTCTCGCATAGTATTCAAACGACGATGTATCGTCGGCATGGCACTTCTCGCACATTTTCAACCGACGATACATCGTCGGCATGGCACTCAAAGGGTTAAAAAATAGAAAGAAACACGTACTGGTAGATTAGCCTCTACGACGGGTGCAATATATAATAAAATAAACTCTAGCCTCTACAACGGGTGCGAAACAGGAAGACTGCATACAGAATAATTATAACTATATAATCAGGATTGGTGGAGAGGGACCACGTGACATGACATCATCATCGCATGATGTGGCAAGCGGAAACCATGAATAATTCTCACTTGTATCTGGGACGCTCTAGCGAACAGACCTATTTGTGTGTGCTAAGTATATTCCTCCGTAAATAATGGAGAAGTGCGGTATTTCTGTAGGAAATACAACCTAAACATCTTTAAAGTATAGTAGAGACAGTGTACTCATGTTAGAGTGTAGAATGGTGAAAATCGGACGTCCGTAGTCGGAGATATTGACTTAAACAAATTTCGAAAAACAAGCGTGGGTTTCACAAAGCATAAGTAATGGCGGACTCGCTAGGTGATTTGTACAAAACGAACAGTGTTTTCGGAGTGAATTATATCCGTGCATCATAAAATAAATTCAGTGATTAATGAGGCTAAACAATTGACTAAGTATAAAATATGTGTTAAAAGTAAATTCATTCTTTGTATCGTAAGTTTTAAAAGTGCACTATAAAAATTTATAAATTCAACAAAAAACGTACGTAAGTAAATAATTTTAAATAAGTAATATAAAAAAGGTCTGCATTCAGGAAATTAAGAAAAATGATGTTAATTTTTTATGTTATAATAAGATTGTTGAATGTGTGAATGAATGATTCTTTGTAAACTGTTAAACATGATTTGCCAAGTTTCATATTTTTGCTTTGTAGATACTATGAAATTAGATATGGAGAAGTAAATTTAAAATGCCAACTATTATGCTTTCTTAATTTGAGTTCTTTCCTTCCCAGAAGTACTTTATGGTAAATCGAACCTTGCAATTAGATATTAAATTCAGTGTAACCTAAGATGGAAACAAAATGGCGTCGGTTGAGAGCGGGAACAGTACGTTTTGGCGGTGTAAACTCTGTGTGTAGAAACATAGATGTCGTGCTTCTAAGATGATCTGTCCTGTAGCTATCAACTGTACGCACAGATGTAATAAATTAATGCGTAGCAGAGATTTGGTAGTCAACTGTGATAAACACAGATCTGATTACAACATAACCTATTTTCAATTTTGGGGTTATGTTTGATTGTTTTTGTTGTGATTAAGGGAGTAATGTGTTGTAATATTTTGAATTGATAATTTAATAAATAAAGTAAAGTATATGGATTGAAGGTAGGATATTACAAATAATTGTTAAGCAGCAAAGGTTATTTTTTTAAATTAAAATTAACTTAGAAAAAATTTGTCAAAATTAATTATTTTATTTTTTTTTACTTTTTATTAATAAATTTGTTTGTAAACGGCTTGTGAGAGCACAGCACGTTACAAGAGTTGTTATAACTTAAGATGTAAATTGTCGCCTCGGCTTCAGCAAACGTAGGGAAAATCTTATGTGCAAAACTTTGCTGCATTCGAGAAAATTGCCGCCCTTGGTAAGCCTCGGGCATCAAACGTTTCTCTCATGTTGCAGAAATAGCTATTTTACCTCAGTGTTCAATACAAAATAGTGTATATTTAATAAAACTTTAATTTTTTCCGAGATACGAGGACTATAAACAGTAGTTTTATTTTAACCTCTACATATTCCGTGTAATTCGAGTTTTTCACAATCCGAGGTACTCTCGGTCCCATTCAACTCGAAATATCGGGACTCTACTGTAGTATAGGGTGTAATATTGGTCATTATCAACTTATACTAAGATTTACTCATTTTGTCATTAACAATTGCATGCTTTCTTCCTATCAAATATGACAACAGCCTCTCACAACATGCTCAGATTACTTTTGTAATGTAACTTTAAAATACATGATTTGTTTTTAATTTATAAAAATGATTGTTTGTTTGACTAAAAAGATATTTAAACCTAAATTGTTTGTGATTGTTTTAGAATGTGCCCAGACAATGAAAGCAGAGAGACTTCTGTGATGTACGCATTGTCCATGATGAGCGGTCCTACAATGATGGCAGCCTTGACCACTGGAGCAGCAGGAGCATTCATGTTGCCATCCAGTGTTTTAGCTTACATACAGATTGGTATTTTCCTCGTAGTAGTCATGTTTGTCAGCTGGCTTTATTCCACGTACTTTCTGATGGCTATTCTGTGTGTAGCTGGTCCTGAGAGGAATTTTGGGCAGTTGTCTTACCCCAAGTAAGCTAAACCAATAATTATTTAGAGAACTTTTGATAAATAAAGGTATATAAAAAAAACAATAAAGCATTTCAGAAGTCCAAAGCAGTAGGCCACGTTAATGAAGTGAAATATTGTTTCAATTTTATAGATTGTAAGAAGAGGGAATGTTGATAATTAGGTTGGTCTGTTGGCCAAAAGTTAACGCAAAATTATGTATTGTAATCTATCACGAAAGGAATATTTGTTTAAGGCAAAAAACCTGAGCAGTTCTAGAATGTTCTAGAATGCATTGTTTTTTTAGTTATTTATGATGGTCCAACAACGCTCAGATAAATTAAATTAAAAATAATAATTCATGTTTTACATTTCAAAATTATGTATTTCATTTCAAAACTTCCTAATTGAAACACGTTAAGTTTAGTACCGGGAACAATATAAAACAAAAAGAATACCCACAAAATATTCATAGCTTCCAATGAGAGCTGAACCCCACTTGTGTTCTATTTTGTCGTTTTACTTTTTATCCCTTTCTCTCTAATGTTGCAATTTGTTATTAAGTTATAATCGCTCAATAATTTCGACTCTTTCTAATCTAAAGAAAACAATCTGTTTAGTGATTGAAACCGATAATTTTTATTCAATCTAAATAAATACTGTTTTTTACAGATTAAGAGGACTGTTAAAGAAATCAAACAGCGAAGACGGACCTGGGAGTGATAAGACTGTCTATATAAACGTGCTGTCTGAATCGACGTTGTCTACATCTTCCACAATGTGTGCGATACATACTACAGGCAGTGAAACACACGAGCTGGATGCTCTGACACGGCAGCCTTGCAGGTAATCACTTGTATATTTCTACATCCGTGAAATATCAAGGTTAGAGACATACTACAAGAAAGGGCAACCGGATTAATTGGTCTTGTAAATCTGCAAAGTTAGGAACTAAGGGAAAAAACAAAAAACATGAAGGCTAGTCTTGAAGACCATCAAAATAAACTCAGGAGGGCATGTTTTGTGCTAGTTTTGATGTTGTATTTTCCAAAATTTGAATCCAATGCCAAGTGTACATGAACGTACTAAGAGCCTATGTATTCATAAATCAGATAAATTAATAAAACAACAATAATAGTGCAGAAAACAATTAAATATTTGATAGTAATAGTGAACCTGGAAGATGTCTCAGAAATTTCCTGACGAAAAACTAAATTTTAAATGTTTCATTTGATGGACAGCTCTCAGTCAGAAAAATCTTTGGAGTAAAGTGTATTCTGTAACATATAAATTTCATGAAATCCTGGCAACAAATTTGTAGTATTGAAGAACATTTTTATCAGGCCAGTTGCATTGTATAGAACAGATACCAGAATGGTGATACTAAAGTTATTGTTAACCATTTGCACATGGATGGCCAGTACTGCTGGCCACATGCTATTCCCAGTCAGCTCTGAATATTTTACGCATTAGACGTCCTCACAGCTCAGATGGC
>JAGFPH010008111.1:0-33649 GCA_018207615.1 Philaenus spumarius | reverse complement strand
TTTTTTTTGGCAGTGTGTTTTAAGGAGATTAGGTCGTGCAGATAATTTTAATTAAGTGTTGTGGAAAGCTAATGGATATTGAGAAGTTAGCCGTAGACAATACTGATTAAAGATCTGTTTCGTCAGCTTTAGAGCACACTTCCGTTACTGTCAACGACATCGCGGAAAATCCGCTTGTAACGCGCATCGAGAGAGGTTTCCAGACGGCACGTGTTTGCAGATTTTCAATTTGACAACGGACATAATTTCCAATGAAAATTACTTTAAGCTTGTCAGAAATAAAACTTTTGACGCGGGAACGTGCTGAGGAACTGTACAGAGAGTTAGGTTTAGAGATTCCTGTGCAATCAGATTTAGAGTATTTGCGGTCGCACTTAAGATTAATTAAGTTAAAGGCAGATTCAGAAGTTAACAAATCATTAGGGGATTACGATAATGTGTTAGTTGTTAAAAATTCACAAGGTCCATCAAACTTAAGAGAGGAAAATATTTACGATCAAGTAGAATTTAATGAAAGTACAGCGGTAATTGTATCGCCACAAATTAATCAAACTAAGAAAGAGGATTCTCACGTAATAGCTATGGCACAAGAACGTTCGCCATTTTTCAATCCGGGAACGTTTAAGGGATGTCCGAACGAAGATATTTTTGTCCATATAAATAGATTCGAACGCGCAGCTGTAGCAAATAACTGGCAGGACGATAAAAAAGTTATTTTCTTTCCAATGTATTTAGATGAGGTTGCCTTATCATATTTTGAAAACTTTGAGAGAAAAAATTTAAATATCAGGTGGGGAGATGTCAAAAGCGCTTTTCTCCAAGCTTTTGCACCTACAGAGAGTAAAGAATTGTTATTAATGCAATTGAATAGTAGGATACAATTAACATCTGAATCCGTAATAAAATATAAAACCGACGTCGAGACATTGTGTGCTAGGATTGAACCGGATATGCCAGAAGAAAAATTGTGTAATCATATTTTGAAAGGGTTGAATCCAGCAATTTTGCAGCAAATAGCAATGTTGGACAATTCAACATTACAAAAATTAGAAAATAACATTCAAAATTTTGAAAGAGCTAGCTTTATGATGCGTACACGGCTAGGTTTAAATGGTCAGAGCATGGATAGTACAGAAAGCAAGGGGAAGGAAATGGAGAACAAAATAGATATCATTATGGGAATGATGAATAGGTTAGGAATACGAAACGACAGATCTAGGAGTAAAGAGAATCTCAGGGAAAGTCCCGATAGTAGGAACTTAAGCCCTGGCTACAGGCGAACAAGAAATACAAGTTTTAGTAGAGAACGGAAAGTTTCACCTAGTTATAGATCTTATAGGGATCGACCAAGAGCAGATAGTAGAGAAAGAAAGTTATATTTTCAAGAAAGGGAATCAAATCACAGCCGAGACAGTAAAGAGTATGGCGGAAGTAATAGGGTGTCGTCTTACACAAAACGATGTTTTATTTGTAACAGAGAGGGACATTTTGCTCGAGATTGTAGAATTAGATATTCAAAAAACTAGTAACGCCTGGAGTACAATATAAGTGCTCTGAAAGGCAAAACGAATATCGGAAGCACGAAATAAATCTTGTAGGCAATCATAACAGAAACCAAGACATAAATGATTGTAAATTAAGGCTAGATAACATAAGGGATAGGCTCATACAGCGAGAAGCTCAGAGGGAGCATATTAGGTTTTTGAAAGAATTTCACGCAGCAGATTCAAAAATTGTAACCGACAAACAGATTCTTAAAACAGTTATTTTTAAGAATCAAGAAAATAAATCTAAACAGGCCGACATAAAGGGACATTTAAACGCTACAATGAATGAACGCTACGAACGTGATATGCTGACTAAGTTAGATAAGCGGTCAACATATTCACCTAGATCAGGGAGTGCTGACAGTTGCTTTAGTGACAATAAAAACATCTGTAAAAATAATTCTGTCATCGGAAAAATTTTGGATATTGCTTTAAATGTACCAGGGATTTTTCAAGGAAATGAAATAGCTATAATATTAGATACAGGTTGTAATATATCTTGTTTAAAATCAGATTACAAAACCAGCGAGATGGTATTACAGAGCTGTAATGTGGCACTTACGTCTGCAGACATGACGCCTATGCAAGTAGAGGGAAAGGTTGAAATTGAATTTTTAATACAGGGGGTGTTTTACAGACAAACAGTATACTTAGTAAAACAACTTTCGTGTTCTTTATTATTGGGAAATGACTTTTTAATTAATAATAAAGCAATAATTGACTACGAGAAGGAAATTGTGGCAATAAATACCAATGGATCTAGGCATAGTATTAAGATAGATAAGGGTTGGCTTAAAGAATATGTGAATAATATAACTCACAAAGAAACTAATATATCAAACGGGGTTAACATATATTCCAAGACGGACACTATAATAAAACCACATTCAAGTCTTGAATTAGAGATAAGAACTGACGAACAGATACCGGATGGGATTGGTTACCATTTTCTCGAGAGCAACGAGATGTCAGTTCAGAGAGGACTTTATGTCTGTGCGACGAGTGGAAGCACACCAGTAAAAATAATATTAACTAACCCAAAATCTACATCTAGTCATATTTTACATTCAACGAAGTTGGGACACATTGTTCAAAGTGAATCGACGAAAAATATTTTTAATAGCACAGAGGATGAGGGCTCAATGACAAAGGATCATAATTTGGATGTGTTAAATATTGGAGCAGGGTGTTCGACGGATAATTATGATGAGCGCGGCGCTTTATACGATCTAGGGGGTGAAAAAATCGACATAAACTTAGAATTGTCACCACAAGATTTTGCAAGAGCGAGAAGACTCGTGGAAAAATACGTTCATCTTTTTGCGAGGGGACCTGCAGATTTGGAGGAAGCGGATATGCCACCATATGAGATAAAAATGATTTCAGATGAACCCATCGCATTACCACCATACAGACTAAGTATGACAGAAAGAGCAGAGCTGGACAAACAGGTGGATGAATTAAAAGAAGCAAGAGTGATTAAGGACTCACAAAGTCCATTTGCGGCACCAGCGTTTTTGGTAAAGAAGCCTGGAGACAAATTTAGAATGGTGGTAGACTATCGCAAGCTAAATGAAAATTTAGAACCAGATAGGTTTCCATTACCGAGAGCGGACACAATTTTTGATACGTTAGGGACTTCAAAATTTTTTTCATCCATGGACATTAACCAAGCATTTTTCCAGCAGCCCATAAGACCAGAGGATAGGAAATACACCAGCTTCATTACTCATAAAGGGTTGTACGAATATACACGTTTACCAATGGGTTTGAAGACTAGCAGCAGTTCATTCCAAAGGAGTATGAATAGGGTATTTGCCGGGTTATTGTACCATGGGATGGTCATTTATGTAGACGATTTAGTGGCCTATGGAACAACATTTGAAGAGCAATTGATGTCGTTGGAAAAAGTTTTTAAGCGGTTAGAGTCTGCAAAGCTAAAACTAAAAACGTCAAAATGTCATTTCTTCTATAAAACCATAGATGTACTGGGACACACAATTTCCGCGGAAGGTATAAAACCCATGGAAAAAAATATTGTGGCGATTCGTGATTTTCCTGTACCAACAAAAACCAAAGAAGTAAGGAGTTTTCTTGGAGCCGCGTCATACTATAGGCGGTTTATTCACCGATTCAGTGATATAGCCAGACCATTAACTGATCTAACAAAGAAGGAATTTGCGGAAGGAAAATGCTTTACGTGGACACAAGAACACATGAACTCATTTTCAAAATTAAAGGAGGCTCTAATATCAAAACCTGTATTGGCGAACTACAGCGAGGACAGCGAAACTGTGATATTTTGTGATGCGAGTAGGGTAGGTGTTGGGGGCGTATTATCCCAATATCAGAATGACGGTACTCTTAGACCCATTGCTTACGTCAGTAGGAGGCTAAAGGATACGGAAAGTCGTTGGACAGTATCAGAAATTGAGCTATTAAGTGTAGTATACACAGTTACTCATTTTCGACCATTCCTGTATGGACGGCATTTTACTGTATACAACGATCATGCAAGCTTACAGTATTATAAAAATATCAAGAGTTTAAGTTCAAGGTTAAACAGATTAGCCTTAAAGTTAGTTGAATATGATTTCGTTGTAAAACATAAGCCTGGATCAGCAATGAAAGTCCCCGATTTTTTAAGTAGATATCCAAATGAAGAGGAGTCTGAAATTCCAGAAGTACAAGAGGAGTTCTTTATTAATAATATAAAAAAGTTAAATATAGAAAAACTCCAGCTAGAAGATGACTACTTATTTACTATTAGACAGGCGATAGCGGATCCGACTCAAGCGACAAAAACTGCTTACAGACAATCTAGATTGTACACGTTAGATGAAGGCGTATTGTACTACAAGTTTTACGTGAATGGAGAGTGTAGGAAACTGCTTACTATACCGAACTCGTTAGTCAGCGAAATATTGCACTCGTATCATGACACTTTAACAGCTGGAGCTCATGCAGGCGTGGCTAAGACATTATCAAAAATTAAACAAAAATACTTTTGGAAGTCTATGACAGCAGACGTAGTAGCATATGTGAAGGCATGTCATGCTTGCCAAATCATGAAACCTTCTCGACAGAAACCAGCTGGGTTATTGCAGCCTATTATTCCCCAAATACGTCCGTTTTCGAAATTGGTGTTAGACTATTTAGGCCCACTACCCAGAGCTAATAAAAAAATATATATTTTGGTAGCCACCGACAGTACCACGAGATACGCGATAGTCAAGGCAACGGAAAAAGCAGATGCACACACAACAGCTAAGTTTGTCCTGGAAGACATATTACCAAATTATGGGCTCCCTCATGAAATTCAAACAGACAGAGGTTCACACTTCGTTGCTGACGCTTTAAAACAACTCTATAATGCTTTAGGAATACAACAGCGAACTTCTACAGCTTACCGGCCTCAAAGTCAAGGAATAACGGAGAGGTATAACTCAACCTTAATAACAATGTTAAGATTTTATGTAAACGAGAGTCAGAGTGATTGGCACAAATATATAAAGCTGGTTACTTTAGCGTACAACTCCAGTAAGCATGAATCGACGGGTCACTCGCCATTCTATCTGTTACACGGATTTGAACCCACGCAACCTATTGACGTAGCATTGTTACCAAGAATTCCGGACCATGATGTTCTTGAATCAATCAAAACAATTCACAAAGTACGAAAGGACATTCCTTTGATAATGCAACGTACACAAGGACAGCAATGTGATCGACATGATGCAACGCACGTAGAGCGGGAATACCAGGCAGGAGACTTAGTATTAGTTAAGGATTTTGCTAAAAAGAATAAACTTATGAAAAAATTTATTGGTCCGTTTAGAATATTAAGAAAATTAACACCATTGAATTACGAGGTAGAGATTACTACGGCAGGTAGATTACGCAGCGATATCATTCACGTAAGCCGATTAAAAAAGTATAGCAGTAGATTGTAATTCTAGGAATATATTTGTTGTTATAAAATAAATAAATAACTCAAGTTTTTGTAGAAATATAGGAATTGTTAGTTTTAAGTTTATTTACATTGTGTGTGTTTACTTAGCATTTTGGATAACTTGTTAAATTCCTGACGACTATAAGTAACGAGATATACATATAAAATATTATTTTATTCCATGATTTTTAACTATGTGTAATATGTAATTTAAAATAAGATATCGTAGCAATTTTTTTCGTTTTCGCGAACTTTTTATGTAGTTGGGAGTTTTATCTAGTATATGGAAGTTTTAAAAATCATGCGTTATTATACGTTTATGAATTATTTAGTGTCAGAGAACAGGTATGAGTAGATATGTTTTGTAGGTTTAAATTAATTCCATGGTTCTGATAAAAACTGAGTTCAAGATTTTACTTAACAAATTTAATTTAACGAATCAATTTTCTGGGAAGGGAAAATATTTAATTTAATTCCAAACCAAAATATTCACAAAATGTCTCCTCAGATGAAACAAATAGCGACTCTTCCGACGATCAAGAAGGTCCAGGAACAGAAGATTGATCACCACATTAACAAATCCACCCTTAGTACTGATATCCCTATACAAATTTCACTTGATTCCTATTTAAACCCTTTCCTATAATCTTTGTTCATGAAGCTTCAAATCACTTATAAAACGTAATTCCTTTGAACCCCATTATCATGTTCCATGATCCATATCACACCCTCAATGTTTATTTTCAGCAAGCAAAAATTAATGTAAGACAGTCAAGGCATTACAGTAGCTATCTACAGTAGAAGAGAACACTTTGGATGTACATCACAGAGTGGCGAGTTTACATATTTCCAACATTGGGCGAGAACTGCATAGAGAGACCATAACAGGCAATAGCGATCCTCTCAACTGATGTGGAATGACTACGAATGCAGAGCTACATCCTCTAGACCCAAACGAAGAGGCTGTCACTGTATATTTATTCCTACTTGTGTAATTATGTACTTAGCACTTAAGATATGTATATATTGGTAAATTACCCTCAATAGTAAAAAAAAAAAAATTAGTTTAAGGAATGCCTGTGTTTGTATTTGAGTGTGTGTGTGGATGTGTACAAGAATTAGTCTAACAACGTTGGGACAACGTTTTAGGAGGTTGGGTGATGTTACAAAGTGAGATGAGGGAGAGTATTCATTTATATTTTAATTATATTAGAAGTAGAATTTTATTGGTAGCCTACGGTGCAACACGCGATGAAGTCAAATCGCATAGTTGCATTTTGTAGCAAGCCAACGACCGAGCTAGACGAGTAAAACTGAGTGGGGACAAAGATGTTAAATAGAGGCAACTAAATTCGAGAGGGGGCTTTTTTGGGTGGAACGAGCGAAGATGTACGTCGGGGCGACACGGGCTGACCGGAAGAAGCCACGAGGACAAATTAAGGTAGGAACATTTATTGTGAATATTTGGGGAAATTGTTTTGACTAAGTAGAATCAGTTTTGTTTGTTTTATGATAAATTAAAGTAATTAATTATTTGAGCACTTTGGGAAGTAAATATATTATTTGAACTCAGTTTTGCCCGTAGAGTTAGGCATAAGATTTGTATAGAATTAGATTGATTGTTGTTGGATGAATTAGTATCTATGTGTTTAGTTGTGTGTACGGAATAAAAATAAAAGATATATTTGCAATGTCCTTGGTGAAATTAATTTGAATATATGTTTTTGTGACCCTCTCACTCCAAAATAATTCGAGCTAAGCGAGTTGCCTTTTATATAAAGATCCCTACGTAATAGTGGTCATTTAAAAAGAATTCAAATGTAAAACAGAGTTCAAGTGTTACATCATTTCAAAGATTTGTCAAAAGTGAAAAACATTGAATTTTAACTTGTTTTTTATTTTAAGATGGTGACGCTAAACGTACAACATTTTGGGTTTTGTACTTTTATATAGAAAAAACTGAAGAAACGGAGAAACATTCAGGACATGTTCTGTTATTGAAAATAAAAAAGTTCATATAAACATAGGTTCGTAAATGTTTCGTTTTCCAGTTATCCACCATTTTGGTTTTTTTACAAAGTAATTAATATCTTTGGATGTAGGAAATATGTTGAACGCAAATTTTGGATGCACATTTTTTTGGTATCACATCTTTTTTCCATGTACAAAAACCCAAACCTATTTTCATATATTTTCAAAATGACAGCCTTTTAAAATTTTTAATGTAAAATATCTCAAAAACCGCTAAGGAAACCAAAAAAGTTTATTTTTGAATAACAAACAAAACGGCTACTTATTTTTCCCGTAGGTCAAAAGAGTTATCGGTTAAAAACTCAAAACATAATATCTTTCTGTTTCTTCTTGAATCACTCTGTATACCATTTCGAAACGTTTAACAATTCTAACTCAAAGTTTTACCATTGTTAATTTTTTTTTTTTTTTTGAGGCGAAAAACCTGAGCGGGTTTTATTGCCTGACAAACATTTTTAATATTACACCATTTCAACCACCATAAGTTTTCCAACATGAAACAAAATTTAGAATCCTGAGAAATTAAGACTTTATATCTACAATATTTCAAATAGAAATTTAATGTAATTCAAGTGAAATATCTAACCAGTCCTTAAAATTAAACATTTTATGTATTTAAACTTTAAAATATAGCAAAAATTCTGATTTTTACATATCGCATGAGCATTTATTTTTGTTAATAAAAGAAAACACTTGGGGAAAATAAATAAATTTATTTTATTTACTACACTCTTTAAAAAAAATAAAACAATTATTATTGTAATGAAGATTTCAAAAAAATAATACTCTAGATATTAGCTTACGTTTTTGTCTTTAGATTTTTTACAACATCACTGAAATGGGTGTGGTAATTTCCACTGAAACTGGTTTAGAGGCCGAGCACTACTGTCTGAAATAACGCAAAAACTTCAAATAAAGAATAGGAAAGTGTCAACTTACATAAATATATATCTTTCTGAAGGCAGCAATTCAAAACCATGTTGAAGTTATTGCTGACTTGTAAATGGACCCGAGACTGCACCTACAATCTCATTGCTTACACCACAACACTTATCTGAAAAGCAAAGTTTATCAATCAATTGAAACCATATTAACTGTCAGTTTGAGTTAATTTAATTAAAAATAACAAACAAATTCAATATTTGGATGTTCAACTTTTAATTAATTCATATTTTGTATTAAAATGCCAAATATACTAAGAAGGCTATATTAACCAAGTATAAAGCCGGTTCTACACGATGCTACGAACACCTTCCAACATTGGACGTTTGATGATTCGTCACATCATGTGGCCATTGTTCAAACCTACGAGCGTCGAACGTTTGCATTTAACCATGTTCCGGCCGATGTCGGTATTCTACAATTTATATTTCATACTAGTAAGTTCCCATCAAAAATCACAGGCAGATTAAGTAGATAATATACATTTAAAAAATTACTATTTAAAAACAAATTTGATCTAGGCCTACCTAAATATGATGTGGGGATTTTTAACTCGTTAAATAGATGTGTAGGCCTACAATTAAGAGATATAATATTACAGACTATCATCCTCATAAACATTTGTACCAAACTGTTTTCTAAAGTATTGGATCAAACATTCGATCCACCGTGTAGCAGGAACATTCGCTGCACCATCTGTCGATCATACTTGTCTCAAATATTTGGTCCAACGTTGGAGCGAGCGTTCGTAGCATCGTGTAGAACTGGCTTAAGACCAAATCAGACTGAATGATTAATCACAATATATCTCCTGATCTACTGAACTAATTATTAAAATTTTGTATAAAGTTTCCTTACTCGATGTATGTTTCTTTAGAAAAGGAAACTTTAGAAAATCACCAGGAAAAGCCATCACTCTATCTCTATAACTTTAAGTAAAAACACAAGATATACTAGGTTTTTTGTGATTTTTAAGGCAAAAAGCACAAACGTGTTATCATCATCTAAAATTTAGTAGAAATGTTTCTCTGATTTCATAAGTAAGGAATTGACTAGTATTCAATATGAAAAATATTTATGAAAACCATTCTTTCATCTCTGTAACCATTTATTTAAATTATGTAAAATTTCGTAGGAATACTTCTTTTATATGGCGGAAAATTTATTACTTTATTCCTGCTTAAGTTCCTGTCACAAAAAGCGATATTCACAGCCACGACTACAATAGAACAGAGAGTAGTCGTGACTAGCTTAGTTTGTCACACGTACCTAATATTATTCTTATTGCCACGATTAGAACAATCAATACTAGTTTTAATATCCGACTTTATTTTGCAACAGTTAATTCATTTGACATGAGCTGATTAGCACGAAAATGCAGAATTATATTTAAAAATAAAAATTTGGAAGACGGTTGACCCTAAAGGCCATCCTTGTAACTTCCCGCTAAGTTTAATTACAAAGCAGTTGAAATTTTTTATTATATTAAAATATTACTTATAATTTATATTTTTATAATAATATATAAAAAGTTTTCAATTTTAATAGTAGAAACTTCGAAGTAACTGAAAAATTTTTTTATCTTAAATATAAATTTATGTTTATTTTTATATTTCTTCAGGAAAATATAATTGAGAAAACTAATCTGATTAAAACTGTTTGAACTCAAAAATGTAAGTGTTTTATTGTTTTGTGCTCTCAGAGCTCAAAAAGTAGCTGTTCGGTGCTTTTGAGCTCTTTGAGCTCAAAAGTATGATGAAAGTTTGATAAACACTATTTTTGGAAATTTTGAACTGCCATAACTTTTGAATGAATCAACCGATTTTTTTGCGGCAATCGATGCAGTTTTTTAAGTCCACTGAAAGAATCAACAACAAAAATTTTTCAGATGAAAAGTTTCGGAGAAATTGAGAAAAAACACTTTTTTTTATTTTCTTTCGTTCACGGTATCTCGCGAATGAATCAACCGATTTTTATGCGATTTGCGGCAATCGATGCAGTTTTTCGAGTCCATTGAAAGAATCGACAACAAAAATTTTTCTGATGAAAAATTTCGGAGAAATTGAGAAAAAACACTTTTTTTGATTTTCTTTCGTTCACGATATCTCACGAACGAATTAACCGATTTTGACCGGACTGGTAGCGATCGACGTCACTTTTCAAGGTTAAAAGCTGATTAGATTTTGGAATTGATCGGTAAAGCCGTTTAAAAGTTATTCTAAAAAAACCTGATTTGAAAAAAATTTATTTCTTAGTTTTTTTGAAATTTCTCAGAACCTACCGGTCCGAATTAGTTGAAATTTTCAGGAAATCTAAGTTTGATGGAACTCTTTAGAACGCCGTTTGGTAGGATCCAATCGGTTAAGCCGTTCAAAAGTTATAAGTGGGTCACATACATACATACAGACAAGGTGACACCCTCTCGAGAGTGGTCAGGGATGATTCCTAGGACCTAGATTCAAAGGATCTGATAAATACTCGATTTTTGAAAAACGGGGTGAAACCAATAACTTCCCGATTTTAAAAAATTTTCAATTTTCTTAGCGGGAAGTTAAAAAGGGTAATATAATAAAGATTATAAAAACACAACATTTATCCGTTATCTTTACAATATATTTATTTTTCTCTTCAATTGATCTTATGTATACATTTTGAAATCTATCTCAGTCAGTTCCGTTATCGTCTACAAATTGTCTTCTTCGATGTTTTTAGCAAAAGTCCATAGGAAGATGAGCTATTGCAGTGACTTACACAGAGATACCTTAGGTCAGGGGTAAATAATGAGCCCAGATCATGATCCCCAGAACACGTTTTTGGTAGTCATTAAAAACTTTATATACCAGGTGTCTTAAAAGATTCCCCCACCTATTATTTTTTGTATTAATGGAAATAGACTGATTTGCTTTGGGGATTGTTAACATGGCCAAAAATTTAGTTTTTTTATGAATCGTAAATTTCAACCCCTCCCCTAAAAATGGGGTATTTTGGGGGTAAGTTGAAAATTTTAAATGAGAACCCCTGTTGAGTGACACCTCATTTTAAAGGCCTTGATAAAAGAAGAAGATTGGTGCAAAGCGCAGGTCTGTATGTTGACTCTATCCAACACAATGGACAAACAAAGTTATAATTTTTCCCCATTTAAATAACATTGAAATGTTAAAGATGATACATCTGTTATTTTTTACAAGGGTTTAATCCAGTAGATCACTCAATCTAAGTTATAAAACATAGTGATTAGTATAAAAACAGTAAAGCTAAGCCCTCCGGAATTCCCAGGTTCTGGACTTAGGGTTGATACAACCTTGCTTTGTTATTCATAACTGTGCACGTTTGTCGACTCCTAATAGTAAAAAGTCCAGTACCTGGGAATTCCAGAGGGCTTAGCTTTACTGTTTTTATAATAATTACTACGTTTTATAACTTAGATTGAGTGATCTACTGGATGAAACCCTAGTAAAAATTAACAGATGTATCATCTTTAACAATTATAAAAATTATAAATTTAACAATGTTATTTAAATGGGGACAAAATTTTAACTTTGATTATCCATTATGTTGGATAGAGTCAACATACAAACCTCCCCTTTGTGCCAATCTTCTTCTTTTATCAAGGCCTTTAAAATGAGGTGTCATTCAATAGGGGTTCTCATTTAAAATACCCCATTTTTGAGGGAGGGGTTGAAATTTACGATACAACAAAAAACTCCATTTTTCGGTCATGTTAACCCTTTGCACGCGTATTACGTGATTTCTCGTATGGTCAAAATGTCGCATCACGCGTATTACAGGAAATCTCGTATAATCAATTTGTTATTTCTATTGAGTAATCTAGTTCGTCAAACTGCCGTAAGAGTGCATTGCGATGTTGTTTTGGTGTAGGCCTGCCTACTTGATTTACTGGTTGCACAACATTGCTCGTTATCGCTCGAAGTTCGGTTGTCATAGCAACCAGGCAACTATGGGGAGTGCGCTAGCGCGTATTACGGGATATCTCGGAACCTCATTCCAGAGTAGCGACGCACTAAGAAATGGTACAGAAAAATGTTTTTTTGGTTGCTGGAAGTCGCCGTTGTAAATTCTTACTTGCTATACCAAAATACTGTATACAAAAGCAATATAATAAGAAACCAAAAACTCATGAAGAACTTAGGGATAGGTTGGTACAGGACCTTGTTGCAGAGAGATTTGCCCAGAAAAGGAAGAGGAAACGGGGACGAAAACCTCAAGGACCTACTGAAGAACAATTAGAAGGACGGCATTTCATGGCCAAGAAAACTAGGGGCACAAGATGCCTTGTCTGCCTAAAGAAAGGTCTCCAAAAAGAGACCATTTATTTTTGTAAAACTTATGTATCCAATCCAACTTTGCTCCCTGATGAATGTTTTGAATTATATCATACTCAGAAAACATTTTAATATGTAAAAAATAAAAAAAACATTCAAAAAGGTATGTTTTATTTATTTTTCATTTCCTTATAGCTCTTAGAATTCAAATTCAAATAGAACTTTAGACAATTTAATATTTGTTTTTTTTAACTAAGTAACACACAATAGTGAAATAGTCTATTTTATATTCAGCGAGCAAAGGGTTAACAATCCCCAAAGCAAATCTGTCTATTTTTCCATTAATAAAAAAAATAATAGAGGGGGGCTTTTAAGACACCTGGTATATATGTGTGTGTGTTCGCATACATTTTACGTCCGATTTGAGCTAAATATGGTACACTTGTTGGTTTTTCCAGTTGCTCGGACGAGCTCAACAGCCAAACCGGAACCACGTTTTTTGACCTGAAGTGAAATTTTTTTTAGATTTTTCGTACTAAAATGAAACTTTTTTGGGGGTTTTATCTAAAGAAATACCTAAAGGAGATTATTCTGCACATTTTGTTTTTTTACACGACCTTATAGCTCGTCTGATTGCCTCAAAATCGATTAAAACGTAAATACCATAAAAGCACCCGGTATTTTTTACCACGCTAAGCTAGTTTGTCTGATGCGAGCGAAGAAAAGCATTCCACAATCCTAGGCCTTAAGGTCGAGGTACAAACGAGATTTTCCAATGCGAACGGAACGAAGCACGGCGAGAGCCAGGGCTAGTGGCTGAGGTGTAAATAAATTTTAATATATTTCGTACATGCAGGCTTATATTCAGCACCTTAGTGAGTACACAAATTTCCCAACAAGTTGGTTGAAACCCTAAAAAATATAAACTTATTTTGGAAATTTGCTCAATTAACGTCAACGTTTCGCCTGCGTGTTGGAACTATTTTAGGTAGATTTCCATGAAAGATGATAACTCCCACCATTAGCTTCAGAGGTGAACAAATTCAATGATACAGATCAAAAATCACTATAGTATAGACAATATCGAACCCATTCAAAATGATTACCAAAATCTATTGAATAAAACTTTTTTTGATAACTGCAACACTTAACGCATGGGCTGAATAAATTTGTTAAGTGTTTAGCTTATTTAAGTATATCGGAACTTAAAAATCTATCTGTACATGTATGGGAGCCGAGAGGAATTCTTTGATAACCTGAAATAGAAAGATCATCTGAAGCTACATTTTCCTTGTCACATGTAATAAATTCAACATTAATCACTGCAACTAGGTCACACGACCACTAAGTCTTGTAACAATGAAATCATGCATAGCCAACTTCTTACAACAGCAAACATGTAGAAAGGTATAACCAGCACAGCAAGAAGAAATATTATAGCACAGATGATACATCAAATGTAGAGAAATTAATTACAATAAAAGAAATTCTTTAAATTACACTCCATACGTAAAGGAACTAATTTATTCCCTTTTCAACATTAGTTTAGTTCAAATTTAATTTCTGAAGCCATTTTTATAACAAACGTAAAGTACAGAACATAAAAATTTACAAACACAGTAAAACCTCTCTAATCCGGACCTCCCATATCCGAAACCTCCGATATCCGGCGTGGTAAAAAATAATAAGTATATCTATCAAAAATGAATATTTTGGACCAGATAGTGAATGATGTTTTTGAGTTGGGCGTTGTTTTCGCGAATGCGTAGAAAACGAGTGAATCACCACAAAGCAAGTGATCTGTGGAACGGGAATGATGTGGAGTCAGAAACGGAAAAACAAGATAGTGAAACAAACTAAGAATCGTTCAACTTCTCAGAAACGTTCCCGGTTGTGACGAAATAAACAGCGGCCGATCTCTTGCTTTTTCGTAGACGGAGAGATGTTTCGTCAAATAGCGGGTTCAGCGAGCCAATCATTTTTTACAAAAAAATTATATGCGTGCAAATTAAACTTGTACAAAGTAAGTTTTTGCTGTATTTAAGTCAAAACTTTTTATTATTTTTCCTCATTTTTAATTTACGGTAATTGTATTAACTTAAATACTAATACTAGTAGGTCCTAAGTTGCACTTTTTCTGAACTTCAATGCACATAAATTAGTATACAGTACAGTCTCGTTAATCCGGACGGCCCTAAAAAAAAAATAGAAATTGCAGTATTTTACTGGGTACAGTACACGCAATTGTTGTTTGCCGAGAGCGAAAATAGTTAAGGGTTCATTTTGTCCTTGGCTAATTTTAGCGTGAAGAGAAAGCTCAGCTGAGGATAGAAAGGGTCGGCCAATTATCTTTTGTCCCACAGTATTTCAAGGAAGTGACTCACTTCACCAGCTCGCCGCACTATACCTGACTGCAGACTGTCTGTCTTAACTATCTGTCGAATCAACAGTTCCTTTTTGATTTGTTTCTCGTTAGACGTCTGGAGTGAAATTTTCAGTGCGCCCTATTCATTTACACTATGGTTTCAATAGCTGAAAATGATAAAAAATCTTTGACATTTGACAAACTTACAGTTTAATAGTGTGGGACGCTAATGGTGTGTTCACAATTTTAAAATAAAAATGGTTTGGCACTTTAAAAATTGAATAAAGTCCAAACTTTTTTATACTTTTTAATTCGTGACATCAAAAAGTGGCATTGCGAGAAAATGTTTTGTTTTTAGGGCAGGTGCGTCATGCAAGCAAGAGAAATGTAGCTGAAAAGCTACATTTTCTGAAAAGTAATTTTTGAAAAATTGGCTATTGTAGTTTCTATCATACAACAGTTAGAACATGAGCTTCGTTTCGCGGGTAATGTGGCAACCGGCCGGCCTTCGGCTCGCGACTTGTATCCGTCATATTGTGTGAGTATTTGACTCTAAAACTGGCTTCACTCTTGCGTTCGACTTGACCAGTCTATTTAATTCTGTGGTCGCTGATATTTACTGTATACTGTATTACCAAAGCACCAGTTTTAATACGTTTTCTCACTAAAAACATAAACTGTATACATTTCATGCATTTTTTAGGCTTTTTCCGTCTAATCCGGACAGGGTCCGGTCCCGTCAAGTCCGGATTAGCGAGACTGTAATGTACATCCGGTAGTTTTTTATTCAGTACAGTAATTGTTTGGAAATGTTTGAACTCTTTTTTAGCGTGTTAACCATAAAAAGCTATGCTGTACGATTTGTTGTTAATTTCCACCATTTTACCCATATTAAAAAAGCCTCTCTGAAATCCGGATTTTTTTGGTATCCAGATCGGCCGGCGCCACATTGATCCGGATGTAAGAGGTTTTACTGTATGTTGATTTTTAAATATAAACTAGCCATACTAACTACAAAAGAAAATAAAAGAAGTAAATTATTTCAACTAGAAAGGACCTGTTATTTAGATAAATAGAAGCGTGAGCCCTTTTATTACTTGGCCATGTTAACATTTAATACAGAGAGGGCATTTGTAACAACATTGTGGAATGGACATCTGGCATTTGTTCTTCGTCACTTAACTAAAGTGCATTCACAAAAGTAAAGTAGTTCACATAAAGGCAAAACTTTGTGATGGACATTGTTTCTCTTATAATGTTACCTATTTACGCACATAATTTAAAAATTAATTTTACATCACCATTTATGGGAAGAAAGTTTACATACTTATGGGAAGTAGTTACAAAAATGTTGTAATAATTGTAGTAAAAATGAAAAGTCTTAAAATTATAAAAACAAAGATGTAATATATATTTTTGAGTGAGGAAAATTTGTATTAATAGGCCACATGAAAACTTCCTACGAGAAATTTGTAAATTTAGTTTGACTAAATATTTTGATTTTAAACTATTTTCTGTACGACCCAGAAGAGAAGTCATTCATGTGACTAAATTTGTGCGGTCCCGATTTTTTTACCACCGGCACTTTACATGATATGATTACATATCATTATGTTTTGTAATCATATCATGGCGTTTACTTTTTGTGGCTGGACATTTAAAAAATAAATAAAAAAATCTATTATACAAACAATAAGTTTGAAAACCTACAAATTAATGAAATAATACGTTTTGCAAATTTGTATTTCTCTTTTTATTATGGAGTTGTATTGAAAAAAGAAATGATGGACGGACAGAAATAGAAAGTTTTAGGACATAATTTGATGTATATTATTTTGAGCATATCAGTATATCTTGAAGAGGCCAGATTTGTCAGAGAAAGCTTCATTTTTTGGTCCCAATATGACAGTCATTCAATGCAGTTCTCTGTCTTGACAATACCATCAAAGAAATACAATCCCAACACCAAAATACCAGTCAAAACTCTAGTAATTTCCTCTATCACCAGATGTGAATTATGACAAGCCACAATTATATACACATCCATTTTACTTAAATGTAGCTTTATGCAAATAAATATCTCCTTCTTCACGATTGATGTACCACTCACCCAATCCCACTCTCCTATCGTAGTAAAGCCTTGATGTAAACTAGGCCTTTAAGCTTTGAGTTTTAATTTGATCTATATCCTTCAGAGGCTTATTATAGACTACTCAAAGGACATTTTTCTTGTGGACTTTGTAAGTGATCGTAAAATTGTAGCTACAACACCTAGGAATTTTCAGGAGTAACACATATGGGCCTTTCTGAACGAGGAAGATCACCTACTAGTCGAAATTGCTCAAACCTCTTGATTAATTTCTGAATACCTTGCCTTGATGGTAATAAGTAGCTGTCTGCAAATAAATCAATTACATCACTGTAACTTTCTATCAAACCTTGAGTATGAGTAGAACTAGTTTCCTGCTCATCTTGCAAAGCTTCCCATATATAATTTATAAATTTATATAAAAACTAGCTGACCCGGCAATGCTTTGCTATTGCTTAATTTGAAACTTTGAAAGCCTGTAATTCGTATCCCTGAGGGCGGATGTAAATTATAATGGGATTCTGCTCATTGCTTGATTTACCTAACCTAAAATTATATTCATTTTTTGATCCAAATCAGTTGTTGATCAAAATCAGCTGTTGACCAAAATCAGCTGTTTTAAGTTTTTCATACGAACAGCTGTTTTTTGTGCCCCTGATAAAATCAAAAGAAATATTTCTTCTTCTTCCTTAATATTGACCTTCCATAAGATTAACATTGAAACTTTGAGGGCCACTAATGTAGCCCTAATGTCCTAGGACTTCGGTAAATGGCCTAAAACCTTCCCAGGGTTAACCTGTGTTACTATTCAAAATTTCAAAGCAATCGGATGGACGGTTTGGTAACGCATAAAGGACAAACATACAAACGTACAAACAGACAAACGGACATACATTGAATTTTATATATATAGATAACTTCCAATGAAAAAATATAAAATTTTACCACAACAATAGACTGAAGAACAAAACAGGTTTACAATATTAGTCAAAGAACATTAATTATTTGTACAGCTACAGCATGATCGTAACTGTAAACGTCAAATGATTTATGGTCCACCCAATTTAATGTTTTATTAGACACAGTTTTAGCAAATACTTTAAAATACATAAAAAAAAGAGAAAAAAATATACGAATTAAAATTAGGTAAAGAATATTAGTAATATTGAAGTAAAAGACTAAAACATCTAAATCAGAAACAGAAGGGAAAGACACGAAAGCATGACAAACAAACAAGACCTCTTTACCTTATGACTAGTCTATGTAATATGGTTATCAAAGTCATCATCATGAATGATGGTAGTAGCGGAAGCGGCCGAAGGACTTTGATCAGCTGGTAAGGATATTTTCCTCGCGGTTCGGCCTGAATGAGACGGTTGCGATAAGCTACCTGACCGCTTCAGTCTCCTACTGTGTCTGCATGGTAAACATACAACTTTGTCTACATTTGAAAACTAAACTAAAACTACAAGAAGCATGCACTACCTTCTAATTTCAAACGAATATGGGAAAAGCAAAATTACATATACTTTCTGCCTAAATAGCAACACTCTTATTAGTACGTCCTGTTCTTGAATAACATTCACAGTACGACTGTTTTTCTGTCATGGAGGATAGTTTCAAGAATAGCCTAGTATTTCAGCTTCTACAAAACTGAAGAGCTACAAAACGCTACCAGTCAATTTAAAAGTCTCTAGAACCTCTTGAATTTAAAAATATTTTAGTTATATTTTCAAATGAGAAGGTAGTGTATTTAATATTGAAAGTTTCAATAAAATACAAAGTTATGTGGAACCAAAGTTGGATCATCCGTGGTTTATTTATTTTAGTGTTATTCAAAATAGTTCAGGGTTACTCATTAATTCAGTGTGTATTTTGTAATTTTATACTTCTGTAAACAAATCAAGTCAGGTGGGGATTTTATCCTAACACCAAGGTTTGGATATCTTCGAATTTTGATTTAAATTTACCAGTTGGACTAAGTGCAGGCAAGCAAGTCCTGTGACTACGAAAAATTTCATGTTGTATCTTTAAAAATAGCAGACATAACCAATGGTGATTCATAGGATGGCGAGGAGAATTTTGAAATAAGGTAAATAAATTCTTTCAAACTTAAGGATAATAATGACAATAATAGTTTAACACTAGAACCGGCAGCTTTAACGAAAATGGATTTTTTGGCGTGTGCAAGCATTTATTCAAACATTTGCCAAAAATAGTAAATGAACCCCAATCCAAAAGTGTTCCATAGCTTTTTTGTAGAGAAAGGTTCAAAGAATTTGTATATGCCAGTAAAAAAATGATAGATGTAAAATTTACAAAGTTATTAGCTCAAGAAACAAAAAATGTTCAGTTACGAAAAATAATAGTTCAATTTTAAATCTACATAAAAAGTAGTAAACATTTTTTGTAATTTTTTCCATAAATGTAAAAAAGTTTCGTAATTTAGTTCTAAATAGAACTGTATAAAAACATTTAACATTTTCAAATTTCTTAATTTGAAAACACGAGATTTTATGTTCCTACTACAAGCCTGCTATCAAAAGTATGCCAAGTTAAAAACGTAATTTACTAATATATGCTTTGCCCATAAATGAAATGTTAGTATAACAAAGTGTAGAGAATAAATCAAAGAACTGAACTGTATACTCGTAAATTATCTTTTCATACAAGTGTTTGACTTAGAATTATTTGAATAACAAAAGTTATAAAAATACAGAAAACGCTCGTCTGTACAAGATGCGCGCGCAAACTCCTATGTCCAGCCATGTTGTAAAAGTCCGTTAGGCTTCAGATTTGAACGTTAGATGAGACCGTATTAGCAGTCACTTTCCCACGGTCCTACACAATAAACTGTACAAATATAGCATATTTGGTTTACAGGGAAAGTTAGCTTGAAGCATTATGTTTACAAAGATACCAAAATATCTGTAAAAAACGATTGAGGTCACACAGATATCACGTGAAATAAATAACGCTGTTTATTGGTTGGAAAACTGACCAATTGCAAGGGTCTACAAACCCTTACAACTTCAGAAGTATTTGTCCGATTTTTGATTGGATGAAAGTTTTGGATAGGGGAAATTGTGATGAATCCATCGATACATAGGTTTAACTAAGAACACCTACTGGGCGGGCTTTAGAGATTGACGAAAGTTGAGTTATTTCGTTATGTTTTGTATGAATTTTCAGGCGCCGATTGATTTGTAGAAAACTAATAAATTGCAACGATGATTACGTATGTAAATATACGTTTTAGAAAGAAATTGTAAATACGAAAATTAAAGTTTGAAACATTACCTTTCCAATGGTGTTTGTCTTTTTGAGATTAAAAGATTTTTAGTGGGTCAAATACTCAATACAATCACACGTTACAAATGTGTTGTCATGATCGCACGTTTCGTGCGATCTGCCGGTTCCAGGGTTAACAATAACTTAAGTATCACCATTCTGGTATCTGTTCTATACAATGCAACTGGCCTGATAAAAATGTTCTTCAAAACTACAAATTTGTTGCCAGAATTTCATGAAATTTATATGTTACAGAATACACTTTACTCCAAAGATTTTTCTGACAGAGCTGTCCATGAAATGAAACATTTAAAATATAGTTTTTCGTCAGGAAATTTCTGAAACATCTTCCAGGTTCACTATTACTATCAAATATTTAATTGTTTTCTGCACTATTATTGTTGTTTTATTAATTTATTTGATTTATGAATACATAGGATCTTAGTACGTTCATATACCCTTGACATTGGATTCAAATTTTGGAAAATACAACATCTAAGCTAGCACTAAACATCCCCTCCTGAGTTTATTTTGATGGTCTTCAAGACTAGCCTTCATGTTTTTTGTTTTTTTCCTTAGTTCCTAACATTGCAGATTTACAAGACCAATTAATCCGGTTGCCCTTTCTTGTAGTACGTCCCTAACCTTGATATTTCACGGATGTAGAAATATACAAATGATTACCTGCAAGGCTGCCGTGTCAGAGCATCCAGCTCGTGTGTTTCACTGCCTGTAGTATGTATCGCACACATTGTTGAAGATGTAGACAACGTAGATTCAGACAGCACGTTTATATAGACAGTCTTATCACTCCCAGGTCCGTCTTCGCTGTTTGATTTCTTTAACAGTCCTCTTAATCTGTAAAAAACAGTATTTATTTAGCTTGAATAAAAATGATCAGTTTCAATCGCTAAACAGATTGTTTTACTTTAGATTAGAAAGAGTCAACATTATTGAGTGATAATAACAAATTGCAACATTAGAGAGAAATGGATAAATAGTAAAACGACAAAATAGAGCACAAGTTGGGTTCGGCTCTCATTGGAAGCTATGAATATTCTGTGGGTATTCTTTTTGTTTTATATTGTTCCCGGTACTAAACTTAACGTGTTTCATTAGAAAGTTTTGAAATGAAATACATAATTTTGAAATGTAAAACATGAATTATTATTTTTAATTTAATTTATCTGAGCGTTCTTGGAGCATCATAAATAACTAAAAAACAATGCATTCTAGAACATTCTAGAACTGCTCAGGTTTTTTGCCTTAAACAAATATTCCTTTCGTGATAAATTACAATACATAATTTTGCATTAACTTTTGGCCAACAGGCCAACTTAATTATCAACATTCCCTCTTCTTACAATCTATAAAATTGAAACAATATTTCACTTCATTAACGTGGAATACTGTTTTGGACTTCTGAAATGCTTTATTGTACTTTTATTGTTTTTTTTTTTTTATATACCTTTATTTATCAAAAGTTCTCTAAATAATTTTTGGTTTAGCTTACTTGGGGTAAGACAACTGCCCAAAATTCCTCTCAGGACCAGCTACACACAGAATAGCCATCAGAAAGTATGTGGAATAAAGCCAGCTGACAAACATGACGACTACGAGGAAAATACCAATCTGTATGTAAGCTAAAACACTGGATGGCAACATGAATGCTCCTGCTGCTCCAGTGGTCAAGGCTGCCATCATTGTAGGACCGCTCATCATGGACAATGCATACATCACAGAAGTCTCTCTGCTTTCATTGTCTGGGCACATTCTAAAACAATCACAAACAATTCAGGTTTAAATATCTTTTTAGTCAAACGATCATTTTTATTGATTAAAAACAAATCATGTATTTTAAAGTCAGTCATTACAAAAGTAATCCGAGTATGTTGTGAGAGGCTGTTGTCATATATGATAGATAGAAAGCATGCAATTGTTAATGGCAATATGAGTAAATCTTAATATAAGTCGATAAATAAGGGCATAACACAGTGACCAATATTACACCCTATACTACAGTAGAGTCCCGATATTTCGAGTTGAATGGGACCGAGAGTACCTCGGATTGTGAAAAACTCGAATTACACGGAATATGTAGAGGTTAAGATAAAACTACTATTTATAGTCCTCGTATCTCGGAAGAAATTAAAGTTTTATTAAATATACACTATTTTGTATTGAACACTGAGTTAAAATAGCTATTTGTGCAACATGAGAGAAATGTTTGACCTCAATTGACCTACAAGGGCGGCAATTTTCTCAAATGCAGCAAAGACGCTTTGCGCTCGTGTTGCACATAAGATTTTTCCTACGCTTGCTGAAGCGACAATTTACGTCTTAAGTTATAACAACTCTTAAATAGCCTAACTACAACTCACTATCAGTAACAGCAATGTCAGGTTAGGAAATAATAAACAAACAATGGAACAGCTGACTTTTTTTATGTTTAAAAGTCAGCACATGAATAGTATATAAACATTTGTCTATAATGAAACCACTGCCAAAGGAACGTTAAATCCCATTTGATTAACATTGCACTTTGCCGCACACGTGAGCGGCAAACACCTACCTTTGGGTTCTGTTAATAGTGTGACAAAAGCTACCTTTCATAACAAGCGTAGGAAAAAGTAATTTTATACACAGTAAAAAATAGAAACTTACTTATTAAAGAAGTCATAAATAGTTTTTTTTAACTAAACTCTAACGTTTACGAGCTGCAATGTCACGCCAGGGGGATACGTCAGTGCCGGGAAAAGTTTGTTTAGATGTTACTTTTGTATATACAGTAGAACTTGGATAATTCGAACGTCTTTAATTCGAAATTACCGTTAATTCGAAGTTTTGGTCCGTTCCCTTGAACTTTAAATGATATCAATGTAAAAAATTATGGATAATTACAAAGTCAACTTTTTTAAATCAAAGTTTTTTTTCAACACTAAAAATAAAATCTTGTGCTGTGAAAGGGATCACTGGATTAATAGGTTACTGTCTGGTAGAAAGGGGGCAGGACTTACGTGTTTGTACACGTATTATAATTCTAGACGCGGTACCGGTTTCCAAGAATTTTGCCTTCTGAAAATTCTCTAGGTACTGTAGTTTGTCATTGATGCTCTGCCCAATCTCTGTCTGTTGTTAATTCTCGACAAAACCTTTTGTAAACCGAACAATCATATTGTTTATAGACACTTGTACTGCTCATAACTCTATCCCACTTATACGAACAACATTACGGTTATTCCCCCCCCCCCCCCCCCAAACATGACTTTAGTTGAACAGCCAATGGATCAGGGCATTATAAAAATGTTAAGCATTTATACCGGCGACTTATTGTACAAATGCTCTTGACAGATTCATTGGAAAACAAAAAGTTAAAGATCGGTAACCTTCAAGCAGCAAGAATGTGTCACAATGCATGGTCACATTCAATGCTATTTGTGACTCGAATTACACGGAACCCCGGATTATCGAGACTCGAATTACCGGGACGCTACTGTATTTCTTATCTGATTAAATGAGTACCGTAACAAAATAATTATGTTAACTTGATCATCTTTGCAGACGACTCAAATGCAATAATGTCTTGGTGTGAATCAAGATCTGTTGATTTTGAAACATTAAGGATGGTGTAAGGTTTTTAGGAAAACTCCATTGAAATATTTACAGTTTTCCAAATTCAAAATAAAATACAGGTAATGATATAAATCAACAGTTTCTTATGAGCAGATTAAAAAAAAAAATCAAAATATTGGCATTGTCCATATATTTATACTTAATAGTATTTTAAACATTAAAAGACGTATTAAGTCTGGCGATTTAAGAGAGCCATACTTATATTTTTGCTCCATAGAGGAAATTTTAAGTTAATTGGATTTTGTTTGACTTATTGGAATACTCATACTTTTAGGAAATATTATTTTTGTGCAGCAGGAACTTTGCAACTCATAAAAATATAAGGATATACAGAGCATTGCCCATAATTCATGATAATTGTTATGTTTCACACTTAGATTGAAAATGGAGGGGATTGGGGTTGAACTAGCTTGAAGCTTCAACATAATTTAGTTCACTTAATAGTTTAGCTATAAATTTGAGCGTTTAAAATTAATTAAACAAGATTACTAACCTATAATTGACAGCGTAGTGAAGGCTAAAATCAACTGCTAACCCAATCGCTACGGAAACGGCTACAGACTCTAGAACGTTCAGTTTCCAACCAATCAATACGAGAAAGGCGACCGTGACAAAAATTATACAGGTGATGGTGACGATCGCATAAAGACTAACAAGAATGTTAAGTGTCACTAAGAGCAGAACTACAAGCGAGACGGCCATTGAAACAACGATAGCCATGACTGTATCTTGAGCCAAGGTGCGTTGCAAGTCGTAGAATGCCAAGTGACTGATGAAGAAACCATTGTGCATACCTGGGGGAGCTTTCGCTAGTTCTTGCTGAGTCCATGACTCCACCTACAAAATTTATTTTAAAGTTTAAGTAAAAAACTAAATGCAAAAATACCTTTTACTCGAAATTTATTTAATCTCAAGAGATCAAACCAAACAGCTCTGAATTTCAAGACTTTAAAAAAAAAGTATTCCAATCAATTTACAAAATGCTTCCTCACATTCCATTACATATAAAATAATAATTTTTATAAAATATGCAAGGAAGAACTGATTAAAATTAGTATTCTCTGATTAAACATAGGCCTATATTATTTCAAATGATTTTTACGCAATTTCTAATTACCTGCCGGTAAAACTTGTCCATTTCAATGTACGAAGTGGACAGTGACAAGTTACTGTTGTACTCAACGACCAAAGCTTTTACTTTTGGTGATTTGCTGGACGATGTTCGAGCAAATTTAGGACCTGCGACTCCTGGTATGAAGAGTTCTGTTGGCGTCTGGTACAGCGATTCTATCGCCTTGGCTAAACACGTGTTGAACACTTCACGCTTGAAGGGAAACTTAGCGGCATCGCAACAAGGTACCCGGCTAATGTGATCGATGGGATCTAAACACCTACGATCCATCCAGTCGACGAAACGTTCAACAAAACAGTTAGGGAGTAGAGGACCACTTGTTGACTGATAGAACGGTTGCGCTCTAAAACAGACATGTTAGAAAACAATCAAATAAATAAAACAATTACACCGATTTTAATTGTTATTACACAAAAAACTGAGTCTTTCAATAAATAAAGTTTTTTATTCAATTATATCCCACTATTTACAAAAAGGATTTGACAAAATATTTGACAAAAGCCCTATTTGACATGTAACCTAAGTGTTCAATATGCACGCCATTCATCGACCATTCCTATACAGTGTGCACTGTATCAAATTAGTTACTGAGACATGCTAATACGTCTTGAATAATAATTGATGACTTCAGTTCTTGCATGGTTGCTGATCCTAAGCGATAATCCTTCAGACGGTCTGTTAGGGGTAGAAATATTACTGGTTATAACAAGGGTTCATAAATTAAGCTACACTGAGGTTCACAACTATTACATTTGATCATCAAGTGGTTCAGTGGTAGACTATTATCTTTTTACAATCTCTGCTAACCAAACTACAATGAATAACTAACACTGATCAACTTATCTTTATTATTCTAACTAATGAATTTGGCAATGCTACCCCAAGACGAAACACCCAAAGAAATAGCTATGTTTGTAATGCTGGTTCGAATGAGCTTCTACTTTAATTTTTAAATAAAAGAAACTTAAACACTTTTATGATGAATATTTGACAATCTGTTCACCTACCTAGCTCTCTAACTGGAGTTCTCGTAGCACAAAAATGATGGCTTCCCAACCAGCAGCGTTTTCTCTGCTTCACTCGAAAACTCACTCTTTCCCACAGAGTCTCCGCCCGGCACACAAAAATACTGACCCTAGATCTAGGTCAGTATGACCCTTTTATAGTTTGTCAGATTGTCAAATTGTTTCTTTGTAAGTGTGCCTTACTCGAGTCAGCTATTTCACAACACTTTGCATTATTACTCAATGATGCTACACTTTCTGTGTCTTCGTCTTGGGCTAGTAAATTCTAAACTATACTAAACTTTATTTTTTATTATATTTATCTATATTTATATCTTAAACCTACCCTCTAATTTTAACAGGTCCCAAACCGAAAAGTTCATCTGCTTCAAGTAAGACCAAGCATTGTTTTAAAATTACAGTTTTCAAAATGTTGAGTTAAAAACCTTTGACCTGTTTGTAAGTAAATTGAGATGCTCCATCATGAATGAACGTTATGTTATCAGACCATGGATTCAAAATTATTACAGATTTTTTCTGCGTAGGGTTTCTCACAAGACTGTTTTATATACACCACTTTCAACTTCTTAAAAACAACAAGGTTAAACTGTCCAAACTGATTATTAAATCCCGAATGTTCCTGCAAAGAGGAATGCATTTTGTTTTTGAGATTAAACCAAAAGTGACTGAACTGCATTCATTTTAAATTGAAAGACCCAGTATATTGATTTGCCTACATAAAACTTCAAAAGCAACAAACCTTAACTTGTGACAGAAACGTACAAGCCAAGCTTGAGACTCTGGGGCAGCTATATCAAAACTAGGATCCAATTTCAGTGTTCCCCTTGATGCCGGATCCAGAAAATCCCCATTGTCTACTGGCTGTACTCCCCACACAAACCTTAGAGGCATCTGTATGTTTGTATTGTCTCTAGCTTCAACCTGTAAAGAAATGAGTTAATCAGGAAGAAATAATTGTTTTTTTAGGGTTTTGTATCTTAAAATAAAAAAGGAACTCTAAGGCTGGGTTGCATCAACCGGGATCAAATACCTAGATCAGTAAATCCTGGATCAATTATTTGATCCAGGTATGGTGCAATAGAAATAACCCATCAAAGTAGTTGATCCTGGATCAAATACAACTTTGATCCTAGATCAAAACTGATCCTGGTTGGTGCAACTCAGCCTTACAGGCTCAATGGCTGTCTGCCTTTGAATGTTATTTGTCTGGCTGTTGATTTTCTCAAGAATAGATCATAATGGAATGTTTGTAAAGATATAAAACATACTAACACATATATACTAATAATCAGAACTCAAAAAATATTTACTATACATTTTCGGAGGGTAGAAAGTTTGGTATCCTAAAACATAATTATTTTATAAACCCTTGTGTGGCTTGTATAGTTTTAAAGGGCTTTCTTTGAAAATATAATGATGAAACATAATTTTTCTACTAGGTGGTGTACTGAAATACTGTATAGTATGAGCTCCACGTGGTTACGATCCACTGACCTCTGGGTTAAGTGCCTTGCACAATTCCAACTGTAATGTGAGCAGGGCCGAATAAATGTTATTAAGTTTAGTAATATAAATGAACCGACATGTAACACCGAAACCAAGCAGAGGGGCCGCAAATCTGTGACAAGTCACCGGGTTTAATGCTCTAAACAACACGAACTTAGAACAACCGCGGGTAACCAGCTTTGACAAACACAAATACATAATATCTTATTATTAGAGCTCGGATGTTTAGAAAAATGCAATAATTTTGCCTTTTTAACCTTTTTAAGCTCTTTTAGCATATTTGAATTATAAAAGCCTATTTTTGCCTTTTGCAAATAAATTGAACAATGTTTGTACAGTAAAACGTGTCCAGAGTGGAACGGGAATGAATCGGAAACTTCTTCTATGAAACAAAATTCTCTGACACAATATTTCTTACGAATTAGGAGTGTTTATAGATGTGGACAATGTAACTCTGAACCAGAATCGCTTCACATCCGCTGTACATCCTTTAGATGCTAGCCTTTTCCTGGATCAGAGTTACGCTGTCCACATCTATAGTAACCGCGGAAAAGGGAGGGAGAGAGCGAGAGAGAGAGAGAGAGAGAATGAACAGTTTCCAATTTTTAGGAAAAAAGGTTCCTTCTATTGTTGTCCTTGTAGTCTTATCGGTTGAAACTATGCAGTAAGCATGTAAGCCTGCTGTATGGTAGGGTCAGAGTCAAGCTTTGTTTGTTTAGCCTACTCCCACCAATAACTCAAATGTGCCAGTTCTTTCTGACAGAAGACAAAGTCTAACAACAGAAAATTTAAAGAAATAACTTGTGGTAATGTGTAACCAGTAAAATGTAAATTATCTGAATTATTTGTTTATTAGTTGTTAAAATATATTATGCCTTTTTTTGAATTTACAGTGCCTTTTTTGTGTTTCCTTCTGCCTTTTTTGCCTGCCTACTTTAAGTGTTATTAATGCCTAAACATCCTGGCTCTACTTATTATAAACTATACACTAGACACTGGTAGGGTTACCAGGTGATATAAGCCCGGCAACGCTATACAGCCATAACCCTATTTAACTTACGTTACAGGACTACTCACTGTCATATCGGCCCCTGAGGACCGGTAGTCATGCACAGTAGTCTTAGCCGGTAATGGATAATTTAAAATAAGATCACAAACCTATATAGGTCATAAGTTGTATTGAGTCCCGTCAAAGTATATAATACCGCTGAAAAATGATGATTACAAGTGATGGAAATTTGCGTCGGTTTCGAACTGCCAATGCCTACTTGATCGTCGTCGCATTCTACATAGATTTAACATGGCTTGCTCAGTGATTGACACCCAATCCTAACCATGTGCGCGTTACAGTAGGAAATAAAACGATTTACAAAAATTTACTATTGACAATTTTATAAAAATTTACTGATTTTGAGTAATTTTCACTTAAAATTTTGAAATTCCCGCCATTTTAAAACAGAATATTGAAACAAGTTGAATATTTTTTTCAAACTAGGTCTTTACATTGATAAAAAACGTGCAAAATTTCAACTCAATTGGTTAAGCCATTCTAGAGATATAAATTAGTTAGTAAAAACAAAATGGGAGACAGCTGGTAAAAAAGCGTTTTTCGAGGCATATGTGAAGTTTTTTCCAAACTATCTCCACACATTGCAGAACAACCTCTATAAGCCGTGATTATACTGAACATAGGAAGTATTGATCTGTTATTAAAACCATTTTGATAACAACTTCATGAAAGCTAGCATCATGATTCGATGAATCTATTTAATATCGTATATAATAAATTCTACCTACAAATCTTACAATAAATCAGTAAAGTACCTGTTGCATTCGTTCAAAATTGAATTTATCCCTGTACACAATATCATACTGCTCAAACGGATGCGTGCTTGCAAACAGCTGGAAGTCAGGAGAGTCGGGTAGGCGTAGTTTCGGATAGTAGAACACTATAGCAATGCTAGCTAGAGCGATAGCTCCAAGAAAAAATATCCAAAAGTATTTAAATCTAACAACCGATGAAACTAGAAAGTTGTTCAAAGCTGAAGACATGTAGACGAGCGCTAAATGTGGGCCTCGTAACTTGGGATACAACGTGGGCAATGGTGCCCAACAAACCCTTTCAGATACTACGACTGAAGCTGGCAACCATGTTACCATAAGGGCAAAGTTCACCATCACTGTGGTGCCTGCAAACACACTGAAACAGAAAGGGATTTATTTATTTATTTATTCAACTTTGGTTTCTTGACAAATACTATTTGTATCAAACAGGTCTTATACACAAAAATACAATCCATCAGAAAAATACACATAAAATACAATTAAACAACAATCAGATTAAAAAAGTATAGAAAATATACAATAATTAACCCTGTGAGTACCACAGTGTCTACATAGTAGACGATTTAAAAAGTGTATATAGTGCCAGCGTCCACCCCGTAGACGATCCGTATATTATAAAAATTTCATTACATTTATTTATTTACTTTGCTTTAACCAAACACAGTACATCAAAATTTTTACATCATGAATTTAAAAAAATACTGAGTAAACAGTTACAACAATAAATTCAGCATAGTAATCACAATTGTAACAATGCTTATATCCATACAAACAGATAAATACAAAAAAATTTACGAACTATGTGGGGTTTCAAAAACCGCTTGGAAAAGGCACACAGCCCTCGTCCATGCTCAAAAATTCACCCAGCGAGTAACAGCCACCTGCCAGCAACAACCGTTTTAATTTCTTCTTGAAATTATAGTAATCATCAACTCTTTTAAGAGACTCTGGGAGTCTGTTGAAAAGTGCTATTCCAGCTTGAGCGGGTAATTTTTTGAGAAGATTTAATCTGTGTTTAGATAATCTTAGATCATCACGTTTTCTGGTGGAATATGTGTGAAAATCCCAGTTGTGAGCTATGAAGCTCTTAAACTGACAAAACAATATAACTTCCATTATATATAAGCAAGGAAGTGTTAAGATCTTCTCAACTTTAAACGCTTCCCTACATGATTGGCCAATGGCTAAGTTTGCACTCTTTGCAGTGTTTATGCCATTTGTACAACCTTTAACAATATTTGATACCGATGTTACTAACATACTTTCCTGAGATGCACTTGACTTTGAGAGTAAATCAAATCTATTGTAATTAAAAATATTACTGTGTGATGCACAAGGTAGGCTATGTATCTTACATTTTACTTTCTCACTATACTATAGTATAGAGAAAGTATAGTGATCGCAAAAAAAATCGATGTTGAGATTTTTGTGGAAATATCCGTTTTGGGACCCCCTGAGTCCAAAAAAGTGGTTTTTACAAAATGTCTGTCTGTATGTCTGTATGTCTGTATGTATACAAAGCTAGAGAGAAAACTATTCGATCGATTTCAACCAAATTTGCACCAGACATGTCCAGTACGCCTGTATAGATGCACGAAAAAGGGTTTTGAACAATTTTGAAAAACAACCCCCTTTTTGGCCAAAAAACCCCCAAAAAATCAGTTATTATTTTTTTATAAAAAAACGGCTCTAACGATTTTGATAAAATTTGGCTTATTTGTAGCCCTTAATGTGCCCTACCATATACAAAAACCCGCATCTTTCTAAAAATTCTCGTTTAGCTAATAATAATAATAATAATAACTGATTTTGGTTGGGTTTTTTGGCCATAAATGGGGTTGTTTTTCAAAATTTTTCAAAACCTTTTTACGTGTATCTATAAAGACCTAATTGACGTGTTTGGTGCAAATTTGTTCGAAATCGATCGAATAGTTTTCTCTCTAGCTAATAATAATAATATTTATTAGTTATTCGCCTACTTTAATAAAAGTATACAAAGCTAGAGATAAAACTATTCGATCGATTTCAACCAAATTTGCACCAGACATGTCCAGTACGCCTGTATAGATGCACGAAAAAGGGTTTTGAACAATTTTGAAAAACAAACCCCTTTTTGGCCAAAAAATCAGTTATTATTTTTTTATAAAAAAACGGCTCTAACGATTTTGATGAAATTTGGCTTATTTGTAGCCTTTAATGTGCCCTACCATATACAGAAACCCGAATCTTTCTAAAAATTCTCGTTTAGCTAATAATAATAACTGTTTTTTGGGGGTTTTTTGGCAATAAAGCGGGTTGTTTAAAAAAAATTTTCAAAACCATTTTACGTGCATCTATGAAGACCTAATTGACGTGTTTGGTGCAAATTTTTTCGAAATCGATCGAATAGTTTTCTCTCTAGATAATAATAATAATATTTATTAGTTAATCTCCAACTTTAATAAAAAAACTCTCCTACACCACCCTACAAGTCACAGTGAATCTGTTTAGTAATTTAAATGTATTTGTGAGAAAGTATGTGCCAGTTCCTGGTACCGTTTATTAGATTAGGTTTCACCACTGACCAACTAACACTCCCATTGACTATTTTCAGTTCCTTGATTTCTTCCTCCAATTTAATCAAGTTCTCCTCTCTTAGGAGTACCAAGTTTTCTAGTTGAGTTATTTGAATTTTGAGATCTCTTACTTCTCCTCTGCTCTCAATTAAATCAAAATTGATTTCACTTAGTAAGGAATTTACACTCTCAATTTCCATCTTTAGAATCCTATTTTCACTCTGGCTAGCTTCACAAGACACACAGTACCCTAAACTACCACTTTCATCGTTCTCTGTATTAAGCATCACATCTATTAAAATGCTCATCTCATCCTCCTGGCTTGAGGTGTGACCACAACTCTGCAAATCCATGAATTATGTCTGTAAAACTTTTTGTATTGCTGCACTGTTACACCTGCACATTGTCTATGGAACCACCCATTACAAGGACCTGAGCATCTCAGACCATAACCTCTGCCATCAACACTCCTATCACATACATTGCACAAACAATTTTTTGATTTTGACATTTCAGCAGTAAAAAAAAATGATTTAGCAGCAATAATAATAAGTTTCCCAGAGAAATGGCACAGAAATTTTGGCACTGGCTGTATTCTTAAAAAAAAGACAGTCATCTGAGGTACAAATAATAAATCTGTTTGACAAACAATCGAAGAAGAAAGAAAATTATAGTATTGAGACTCAGTTTAGAAATACATAATATACTTCAAACATCCTAAATCAATATTTAATTTGTCCAAATTGAAGATAAAGCCTGAACTTACTCAAGTTCCTTGTATTACTATTGAAATCGTTGTTTTCACAGTGTCTTTAGGTTTTTTGGACTATGAATTACAAATTTGCGTTCATCATCAAATGCACAACACAAACACATACTTTATGCATAATCATTGATTTGTTTTCTATTACTTATCATTCAAGAAAATAATCACAAACATTAATTATTTCCACTTGCCTGCCAGAACCCCCTGACAATTTCCCACAACTGATTGACATTTAATAAAAATTAATGTTGATAAATATTATTCCCGGATTGGTGTCGAGTGACCTCGTAAGAGAGGGGTGAGGAATACGGCAGTGGTGGGAAAAGTTTGTTTCTATGGTAGTTTTGTATATTAAAGGCGCTATTTGCAGCTCTAATTACACGGAACCGAGTGATTATCGTGATTCGAATTAGCAGGACTCTACTGTATATATTTTTCTTTTTGTCATTTAACAATCACAGTTTGATTTGTTCAAAGTTGCACATGCAATGATGTTAACGCTGCAAATTCTTCACTAATACAAAATAATTAAAGTTCTGTTTGGTATTTATTTACTTTTAACATACATAAAACAACCTTGAGGGTTAATAAAGCTTACTATTTTCTAACATACCTGAAGCAACGAATTGCAGTGATAGCGCTGATGTAAGAAGAAAAGAACGCTGCAGCAGTTGTCAGAGTAGTAAC